>CAUYQU010093808.1:0-38468 GCA_963574635.1 Cheracebus regulus | reverse complement strand
CCCATTGCTTGTTTTTGTCAGATTTGTCAAAGATCAGTGGTTGTAGATGTGTGGCATTATTTCTGAGGCCTCTGTCCTGTTGCATTGGTCTATATATCTGTTTTGGTACCAGTACCATGCTGTTTTGGTTACTGTAGCCTTGTAGTATAGTGTGAAGTCAGGTAGTGTGATGCCTCCAGCTTTGTTCTTTTTGCTTAGGATTATCTTGGCTGTATGGGCCCTTTTTTGGTTCCATATGAAATTTAAAGTGTTTTTTTCTAATTGTATGAAGAAAGCTAATGGTAGCTTGATGGGAATAGCATAGAATCTATAAATTACTTTGGGCAGTATGGCCTTTTCGTGATATTGATTCTTCCTATCCATGAACATGGAATGTTTTTTCCATTTGATTGGGTCCTCTCTTATTTCTTAGAGCAGTGGTTTGCAGTTCTCTTTGAAGAGGTTCTTCACATCCCTTGTAAGTTGTATTCCTAGGTATTTTATTCTCTTTGTCGCAATTGTGAATGAAAGTTTGCTCATGATTTGGCTCTCTGTTTGTCTCTTATTGGTTTATAGGAATGCTTGTGATTTTTGCACATTGATTTGATTTTGTATCCTGAGACTTTGCTAAAGTTGCTTATCAGTTTAAGGAGTTTTTGGGCTGAGATTATGGGGTTTCCTAAATATACAATCATGTCATCTGCAAACAGAGACAATTTGACTTCCTCTCTTCCTATTTGAATACTCTTTATTTCTTTCTCTTCCCTGATTGCCCTTGCCAGAACTTCCAATACTACATTGACTAGGAGTGAGGAGAGAGGGCATCCTTGTCTTGTGCTGGTTTTCAAAGGGAATGTTTCCAGCTTTTGCCCATTCAATATGATATTGGCTGTGGGTTTGTAAAAAACAGCTCTTATTATTTTGAGATACATTCCATCAATACCTAGTTTATTGAGTGTTTTTAGCATAAAGGAGTGTTGAATTTTCTTCGAAGGTTTTTTCTGCATCTATTGAGATAATCATGTGGGTTTTGTCATTGGTTCTGTTTATGTGATGGATTACGTTTATTGATTTGCATATGTTGAACCAGCCTTGCATCCCAGGGATGAAGCCAACTTGATTGTGGTGGATAAGCTTTTTTTTATTGTTTGGAATAGTTTCAGAAGGAATGGTACCAGCCTCTCTTTGTACCTCTGGTAGAATTTGGCTGTGAATCCATCTGGTCCTTGGCTTTTTTTGGTTAGTGGGCTATTAATTACTGCCTCAATTTCAGAACTTGTTATTGGCCTATTCAGCGATTCTACTTCTTCCTGGTTTAGTCTTGGAAGGGTGCATATGTCTAGGAATTTAACCATTTCTTCTAGATTTCCTAGTTTATTTGCATAGAGGTGTTTATAGTATTCTCTGATGGTAGTTTGTATTTCTGTGGGATCAGTAGTGATCTCCCCTTTAACAGTTTTTATTGTGTCTCTCTCTTTTCTTCTCTGTTAGTCTGGCTAGTGGTCTATTTTGTTAAGCTTTTCAAAAAACCAGCTCCTGGATTCACTGATTTTTTTGGAAGGGTTTTTCATGTCTCTATCTTCTTCAGTTCTCCTCTGATCTTACTTATATTTTGGGCTCAGGGACCCACTTTAGGAGGTAGTCTGTCCCTTTGCAGAGCTGAAGCACTGTCTCTGGGAGATCTGCTGCTCTCTTCAGAGCCAGCAGTCAGAAACTTTTAATTCTGCTGAAGCTGTGCCCGTAGCTGCATCTTCCCCCGGGTGCTCTGACCCAGGGAGATGGAAGTTTTCTCTATAAGTCCTTGACTGAGGCTGCTGGCTTTCCTTCAGAGATGCCCTGACCAGAAAAGAGGAATCTGGAGAGGCATTCTGGCTACAGTGGCTTTGCAGTGCTATGGTGTGCTCTGCCCAGTTGAAAGTTCCAGGCCACTTTGTTGATAGTGTGAGGGAAAATCGCCTACTCAAGCCTCAGTAATGGCAGACACCCCTGCCCTCACCAAGCTCAAGTGTCCCAGGTCAACTTCAAACTGTGTGCTGGCAGTGAGAATTTCAAACCAGTGCATCTCAGCTTGCTGTGTTTCGTGACGGTGGGATCCGCTGAGCTAGACCATTTGGCTCTCTGGCTTCAGCCCCCTTTCCAGAGGACTGAACAGTTCCATCTCACTGGCATTCCAGGTGCCCCTGAGGTATGAGAAAAAGCTCCTGCAGCTAGCTCAGTGTCTGTCCAAACAGCTGCCCAGTTTTGTGTTTGAAATCCAGGGGCCTGGAGGTGTAGGCACCCGAGGGAATCTCCCAGTCTGCAGGTTGCAAAGACCGTGGGAAAAGTGTAGTATCTGGGCTGGAATGCATCATCCCTCATGGCTTCCCTTGGCTAGGGGAGGGAGTTCCCTTACCCCTTACACTTTCCGGGTGAGCAACACCCCACCCTACTTCGGCTCACCCTCAATGGGCTGCAATCCCCTATCTAATCAGTACCAGTCTGATGAGCAGGGTACCTAAGTTGGAAATACAGAAATCACCCATCTTCTTTGTGGGTCTCACTGGGAGCTGCAGACCAGAGCCGGGCAGATTCGGCTGTCTTGCCCAGGAAGGTTTCCACAACTGTTTATTATTATTCCTAAATTATAGATGAGGAAATCAGGTATTGGTCTTAGATCTTAGATGACTGTACAGAGTTGAAGCTTTGGAAATGCAAATGGCAGATGAGAAAAAGCATGGGCTGAGCTGGTGTCATTCTTTAAATTCTGTCCAAAGAAAAGAACTGGCAGGAATAAAATCATGAGCTGGCCTTCATTTAGATGGCTGTTAGGAAGAATTCCCTCCCTTACTCCAAATTCCATGGTGGAGACAGTAACAAAGATTCTCAGGGTGCCCAAGGGATCCAGGATACAGTGGGGTGGGGGGCAGTGTTGGGCAGCTAGAGCTCAGTATATGCCCACAGGAAGAGTGTTTATGTGAAGAAGAAATGGCTGGGAGTGGATGGAAGGGAAATGCTGTTCCCACCTCCTACCTTCTCACTGGTTCCAGGATAGAGCCCAACTCTGCTCATGAGAACAATTCCAGGGGTACTCAAGTAGCCAAGAACTGGCAGCATTCTGGGTGCATCCTAGTACCAGTTGCTGGGATCCTGGCCCCAGATAGGGCAGTGTAGGACAGCTTTGCACACGCTTTGAACAGCTAACAAATAGCTCAGGGCCAATTTTTTGTTTGCTATAACTCAGCTACTGAAACTTTCCTGCTTTCTGACTTTCAAATAGTAATTTGCAGAGGAGTAACTAGGGATATGCACCAGAAAAGGGAGCATCTGATGAAGTTGCCCCCAAAATCTGCAGTCTTATGTTCATATGGCATCATCTTTCTTGGTTCTATTAGCTGAATTAGTTACATTTGAACTTGGTATTGAAGTGTTTCACAGCCATCATAAACCTTAACAGGCCCAATAAATACCAGAGGAGAAGGTGTAGAAAGCACCAACACAAAGGAATGTTTGATTAGGATTAAAAAAAAGTTAAGATAACACAGAAAAAAAATAAAACTGGATATTTTGGCATGACAGATACTTCACGTGCTGATGGAAATGAACCAATGGACTGTTGCAATTATTCTGGAGGACAGAGAAAATTGTGCAACTTGCAATGCATACAGTATAGCAGCAATGACCAGGAAAAGTTATGAATAAGGGAAGGACCAAATGGAGCTCAGCAGATTGGTGTGAGACCTTGCAGGACTCAGTGAAATGGAATGGCTACAGAAACAGTACTGTGTGAGCCCACAGTGGCACATCGGTTTAAGGCCAATGTGAATGGAATAGTTCACCTGCCACACTACTAGGATCTTCAACATGTTGACAGTGTGCACAAACTGCTGTACTTTATAAAAAGAATATCTGATATAATGTGCAGGTAAGCAAGAAGTATCTACTGATGTATTTGTGAAAGGGTAGTCTTTCTCACTTTCTTTTGGAAATATAAACTGAGGTTGCAGGTTAAACCATCATTGGTTAAGGAGCACAAACATTTTAGAGTCTAGTATATTCTTTGGGTTTCCGGGGGGAGGGGTGGTGGGCGGGGGCTTGGTTCATGAGTTCTCAAACCTTAGGGACACATAAAGCATTCTCAGGGCCTGACTAGGCTACCCTCAGATACTGAGCTGTGATGTGAGTCCTTTGTCACCTCAACCCCAGCTCCAGTTTGAGAAGCACTTGGTTCTGCTTCTTGGTACCTCCAATGACTTATGCCTTCCATTCTTTTTTTGTACATGCCTACAAATAAGGCTTTCATTCTCTCTGATTCATTTTTAAGAGACTCTGACCAAATTCAGTAGGCATGTCTTCGTTACGATTTTGTTAATTACTTCTTACCATCTATCATCTGCATTACACATCTCACGGCCTTCATGTTTCCAAGACAACAATTACTCCAACAAATGGACGGAAATAACCAGTTTTCTGCTTCCATCTTTCATAGAAGTCATTTTCACTCACTTTTAGAGGAGAATTAATGAGGTCTAACTAATTTTCTTTTGCCAGTGTTACTATGATTAGCAGACTTTCCTCATTGAAAGAGTCCATGGATGATCTATAGCTTTCTACAAATGTGTGAAGAACAAACTCGTTACAGCCCATAGAGTGATTTAATTTCATTTATTTCTTCAGATTTGAGGGGAGTTTTTCTGAAGGAAAAGGGTAGATATTCTAAAAGTGGTTTAAAACCTTCAGATCCTTAAGAGTTTTGGCTGACTCATGTTATGGCTTGAACCAGCCTGGCATATTTCACAAACTACCAGAGGAAATTAACATGACAAGTCATTTTTTGGTGAACAGCAGAACATATTGGCCTTTAATCAAATAGACAGCACTTTCATCTATGTTTTTGAGAGCTTCACATTACTCTAGCACAGTCTCTCAGTCCAATAAACAAATTACATTTTTCTATGAATGTAAACTCAAATATCAATGATGTGATTAGTAATTGCACCTCTCATTAGAACTTTAAGTCTGTGACAAACACGGATTTCTCCTTAACCTGTGAGAATGTTTCTATACTGCATTTTTAGCTTCTGAAATACATTGAAACTAGATCTGCAATAGTACGACTTGTGCCCACAAAATAGCCTTTCCTTTTGGTGTTAATTTGAGAGTAGATCAAAGAGCCTGTGTTAACACTGACAATCCAGAAAAATGGCCAGACAAGTCTCGATCATTTTAGGACAATTATTTGCCAACATTAAGGATGCACGTGAGGGAGACAAGGTCTATTCCTTTCTCCAAAGGTAACTTTGAAGGCTCCAAATTTAAGGGGGAAAGGGCAGATTATGGAGAAGTACACAATTTTCAGATAGGAGGGAGTAGGGAAAAATAGTCATTCCTGCCTTTGTCTGGCTCAGTGAATCTGCATTTTCTTTTTCTTTCTTTTTCTTTTTCATCTTTTTTTTGAGATGAAGTCTCACTCTGTCTCCCAGGCTGGAGAGCAGTGGCACAATCTCAGCTCACTGCAATCTCTGCCTCCTGGGTTCAAGCGTGAATCTGCGTTTTTGTTTTTTTTTTTTTTACATAAGATACCATAAACAGTTTGGGGCAGAGAAAAAATGCAGGGAATCTACATTTTACATAAGATATCATGAACAAAATGGGGCAGGGGAGCAATCAGATATGCACTTGTTTCTGGTGGGCCGGGGTGACTGCACCTGTAAAGGTAAGCTATCAATTTGTGTTTCCACTGTGAAATTTTAACAGAAACACCTTAGGGTAAATATCTTGCAGCTCACTAGGAATTTTCTGGGCAAAATATGGGGGAGGAGTGTAGCTTTTCATTTGGTAGCCATCTTATTTGGAAACCAAAAGGGGAAGGCAGGTTTGGCCACCCAGTTCCCAGCTCAACCGTTCCCTTTGGCTTAATGAGTCTGGAGAGGTTTTTTTTCCACAACACTTACAGGCAGCCTCTATCCAGCTGTCTCTCTCAGCTGCGATCTCCAGTCCCCTAATTCTCTAAGGCAGTATCTGAGAGGGCAATTATGCAAGCAGCAGCTTCAGGCCCACTGAGCCAGATCCTGTATTACCCATGTAATCTCTGCATCCCAGCGACTGAGTGCCATGGCTAACCTGACCATTCTGGCGGTGATGGACTGGCACAGAAATCGGATATTTGTCCTATTACAAGCAGCTATGGATAGAATCCTTCTATGTCCCCGGGGCAAAAACCCTCAGAAACACGTGGAGAAAACAGAAATAAAGTTACAGTAGCATCCAACAATCGGGTAGACATCTGTGGATGTCTGGGGAGCTGGCTCCGCTCCTGGCGCCCCGTTCTAGGTTTGTCTACTTCACTCTGCCTCTCGGCACCTCCAATGAGGTGATGGCTTCTGCTCTTTTTTCTGGCTTCCAGCTCTCTGCCTGGTCACTGCATTTGTGTCTTCTCCCGGCTCACTCTTGCTCAGCGCCTGCTCAGTCCAGGGCTGGTGGGTTATAGCAACCTGCTGCCTCCTCCAGATTCATCCAACGTGGCTCCTCTTTTTGGTGCAGTCCCTAAAGCACCAGCTGAAAGCCATGGCAAACCCCAGGCAGCTCACCTGCTGTCCTGACCAGCTCTTAACGTGTGGTTTTACTCGGATGGCTACATTCTAGTCTCTCTCTTTCCAGCCTCTCCCTGGCAACTTCTGCCTGGCCATGTGGTCCTTTTCCTTTATCCACATTCAGATTGCACTCCACTGGATGGGAACACTCCCGAATCCCACCGGGGTTTGCAAGCTTGTTTTAGAAATCACTCAATGGTCCTTGAAGCAATTCTTGCTGTCACACGTCCTTGCCATTTGGTCAGTCTCCTTAGTTTCTGTCCAGACTCAGCTGTGTCTCTGTTTCTGCTGATGTGTGCTGTTCAGCTCTCTGGGTATCTCACTTGGGAAGGCACTCAAGGTGTGACAAGTGTCATTATTCCAACGCAGTGCCTCATGGCAGTAGGTTTCCACTGCAGATTGGCAATGATCAGTAATCAGAAGTTTCCCTCAGCATCTCCTTTCCTAAAAGGTCTTGTTCAGAGAAAGTGTGTACACTTGAGGCAGAAAGTTAAAATCAAACAGAGGGAGTTAGTCAACTCTCTCAGTTTGTTTTGGAGAGTAGGCAGGATTTGATGGTTTTTCTGATATATCTAGAGACTAGGTAGAAGGATGAGCTGGAATGACTGACCAAACAAATACCTTATGGATCATCTCACACCAATCCTACTTTTTTTTAGATGGAGTCTCGCTCTGTCACCAGGCTGGAGTGCAATGATGCAGTCTCCACTCACTGCAACCTCAGCATCCTGGGTTCAAGCAATCCTCCTGCCTCAGCCTCCCGAGCAGCTGGGAGTACAGGTGCGTGTCACCACACCCGGCTAATTGTTGTATTTTTAGTAAAGACGGGGTTTCACCATGTTGGCCAGGCTGGTCTCGAACTCCTGACCTCGCCATCCACCCGCCTTAGCCTTCCAAAGTGCTGGGATTATAGGCATGAGCCACTGCGTCCAGCTCAACCCTACATTTTATAGACAAGAAAGATGAGGCTCGGAGAAGGTATTTCCCAGAGTCTCAGAGTTGGTGGCAGAAATGAAACTAGAACTCTGGTGCCTGAGCTTTTTATAAACAGTGGTGGGAGGTCAGGCAGGTACCTTGAAGATCACCTGACCACCTCCCGGCATCATGCAAACTGCTGCCCTGTCCCCAGTCTAGGTGACACAAGAAAGGTAAGTTTTCAACTTATCTTCTTTATATGAGTATCAAGTAGGATGTCTAAAGAAATGACTGAAAACTCACACTTTTCCTTCTTCCTGAAGCGCGGGTTTTGCCTGAATTCTACTTTCCCATCCTCCTGCTTTTCCTACCGTCTCCCCTTGCAATTTAGAACTTTTGCTGAGCTACAACAGTTTTGCAGAAGCCGGTCCTCTCCTCCCTGCCAGAAAGGAGCCAGTCCTCTCCCCTACCCAGGAAGTAAAACTAATATAGTGCCTTAATATCCCTCGGGAACATTATCGTCATTTGATATGCCAACGTGACAATGGGCAGTTTGCCAATCTTGTCATTTTAGAAGCAAATTGGCTTAAGTAATCACCTAAAACATCCCCTTCCAAGGGACTTGTTTTACTTCACATAGGAGTATCTGTCATTTCCAACTGTGAGAAACAGAAAATATTTCCCCTACTAAGTGAAACAAGGTATGTTTTTGAAGCCTTTGCAGGCCTTCTGTTTAAATAAAGCTCTTTTTTAACATAAAAATTCAATGCACACTCACAGGATCTCAGTGTTGTCAAATATTCAATTTAAACTCCCTGTTATTTACATTCTGCATCCTAACAACCATCATTACACCAGAGTTTTTCCCTGCAGTGAGCATTCATCCGTGGCGGGGCTGGTGTTATTACCGGAGCAATTCTCTTCACTGTGCTGTGTTCCAAAGCCCTAGCCTCATTGTTCCCTTTGTCCCATCCAGCACCAAGCGGGTGTTCTCCACAAGAGCGGACAACAATTTCACATTTCTCAATAGTGGGTCAGATTTCAATGGAACGGATCAGAAGGGGTGGGAGCCTGGAAACCACCTCAGTGCTGCGCTCAGGGAGGGAGAAGTCTCCCTTCCCTTTGCCCTGCTCCCAGCTGCAGTTTCTGATGTGAGACCAGACAGCCCCAGCCTCTTCTGTCACTCATACGGACATTTGTTAGTATGCCTCCGACCAGGCTGAGGAATGCTGCCTTGTTTCTCAAAGAGCTCTCCAGCAT
Source organism: Cheracebus regulus (assembly GCA_963574635.1). NCBI lineage: Eukaryota > Metazoa > Chordata > Mammalia > Primates > Pitheciidae > Cheracebus > Cheracebus regulus. The sequence goes on along the minus strand of CAUYQU010093808.1, from coordinate 29,745 downwards.
ATGCTGTTTCTCGCCGGCTCAGGGGCCAGGAGGTAGAAGCGGCACATTCTGTTTGGACTGTACGCACAGAGGCCTTTGGTGACAGCTGACTCCTCTGAATGATTAGTGGCTACACATCTGTGGGTTCTTTCATTTTGTGCTTCTTTTATTTTGTTTTCGATTGATACATAATAGTTGTACATATGTACGGGATACAGTGTGCTGTTTTCATACACGTGTACATTGTATAAAAATCAAATCAGGGTAATGAGCATATTCATCACCTCAAACATTTATCATTTCTTTGTGGTGAGAATATTTAAAATCCTCCTCTTCTCGCTATTTTGAAACATACAATTCAGATTTGTTAACCGTAGTCACCCTAACGTGCGATAGAACACCAGGACTTACTCCTCTCGACCAGCTGCGACTCTGCTCCCACTGACTAATCTCTCCTGATTCTCCCTGCCTCCTACTATCTCCATTCTCTGGTAACCATCACTCTGTTTCTACGGTTAAATTCTTTAAATTCTACATGTAAGTGAGATCCTATGGGGGATTCATGTTTCTGTGCCTGGCTTATTGCACTTAATAAAACATCCTCTGGGTTCATCCATGTTGTTGCAAATGACAGAATTTCATTCTTTTTCATGGTGGAATAGTATTCCATTATGTACATATGGACATACATCTGATATATTGCCAGTTCATTCCAGGTCATCATAATAAAGCAAGTCACATTTTTTTTTTTTTGGTTTCTGAGTGCACGTAAGTTATATTTGTACTATGCTGTGGTCTATTAAGTGTGCCATAACATGCCTAAACAAATGTACATCTTAATTAAAAAATACTTTATTACTAAAAAATACTGACACAAAGACACAAAGTGAGCACATGCTGTTGGAAAAAGAAAAGGTGCTGATAGGATTGCTCTACACAGGGTTGACACAAAGCTTTAATTTGTAAAAATCACAGTATCTGCAAAGTACAATAAGTGAAGTGCAATAAAATGAGGTATGCCTGTATATCACATTTTTTTCATTCATTCATTCACAGACACTTAGGTTGATTCCTTCTCTTGGCTACGGTGGACAGTGCTGCAATAAATGGGATACAGGCATCTCTTTGACATGCAATTTCATATCCTTTGGGTATATAGTCAGTAATGGGATGTCTGGGTCATATGGTAATTCTATTTTTAATTTTTTGAGGATCCTACATACTGTTTTCCATAATGGCTGCACTAATGTATATTCCCACCAACAGTATATAAGAGTTCTCCTTTCTCCCACATCCACTCCAGCATTTGTTATTTTTTGTCATTTTGATAATAGTCATTCTAACTAAAGTAGATGACATCTTATTGTGGTTTTGACTTGCTTTTCCCTAGTATTTAATAGTATTGAACATTTTTTCATATACTTGTTAGCCATTTGTAAGTCTTCTTTTAAGAGTTATCTATCCAGATATTGTGCCCATTTTTAAATTATATTGTTTTTCTGCTGAGTTGTTTGAGTTATTTATACATTCTGAATATTAACTTCTTGTCAGATGGCATAGTTTGCAAATATGTTCTCCTAGTCTGGAGGTGTAGTTTCACCCCCAGGCGGTGATTATTTTATTTGCTGTGCAAAGATTTTTTAGTTTGATGTAATCCCATTTGTCTATTTTCACCTTCATTGACTGTACTTTTGGGGTCTTATTCAAAAAATCTTTGCCTATACCAGTATCATGATGTGTTTTTCCTATGTTTTCTTCTAATCATTTTATCATTTCTGGTCCTACATTTAACTCTTTAATTCATTTTGAGTTGATGTTTGTATATTGTGAGATAAAAAGGTCTACTTCATTATTCTGCATATGCATAGCCAATTTTTCTAGTGCTATTTATTAAAGACAATATTCTTTCTCTATTGTGTGTTTTTGACATCTTTGTCAAAAATCAGTTGGCCATAAGTGTGTGGATTTATTTCTGCATTATCTGTTCTGTTCCATTGGTCTATGTATCCATTTTTATGCCAATTCCATGCTGTTTTGATTACCATAGCTTTGTAGTATATTTTGAAGTCAGGTAGTGATGTTATATTTCTGTGAAGAATGTCACTGGCATTTTGATAGGGATTTCATTGAATCTGTAGATTGCTTTGGGTAGTACAGACATTTTAACAATGTTAATTATTTTAATCTATGAGCATGGACTATCCATTAATTTGTGTCTTTTCAATGTCTTTTGTCAATGTTTTATAGTTTTACTGTAGAACTCTTCTATCTCCTTAGTTTAACTTACATATTTTTTTTTTTTTTAATGATTGCAAATAGAATTGTTTTCTTGATTCCTTCTTAGATAGTTTGCTATTAGGGTATAAAATGCTACTGATTTTTCTATGTGGATTTTGTATCCTGCAACTTTACTGAATTTGTGTATCAGTTTTGATCTTTTAAATGGAGTCTTTAGTGTTTTCTCTATATAATATGTCATCTGCCAAAAGGGATAATTTATTTATTTCAATTTGAATGCCCTTTATTTCTTTTTCTTACCAAATCACTCTGGCAAGGACTTCCAATACTATCTTGAATATGAATGTTGAGAGTTGACATCCTTGTCTTATTTCAGATTTTAGAGAAAAATATTTCAGCATTTTTCTATTCAGTATGATATTAGCTGTCAGTTTGTCATGTATGACCTTGTATTAAGATACATTCCTTCTATGTCTAATTTGTTGAGAGCTTTATTGACACATCATAACTATATATATTTATGGGGTACAGTGTGATGTTTCAATACATGTATACATTGTGTAATCATCAAATCAGAATAATTAACACATCCATCATCTCACACATTATCATTTCTTTGTGGTAAGAACATTCAGAATCCTCTCTTCCAGCTATTTTAAAATGTACAATAAATAATTGTTAACTATATTCACCCTATATGGTGTTCTGTATAGCAGAACACCATAGCTACACATGTGTGGTTCTGACAGCATCTAGGCTGCAGTATAGTCTGTCACTGTGGCTGGGATGAGCATATTTTCATTCTGCTCCCTTTAACCTACACAGTGATTTGATCTTGAAGTCAATGCTCTTTTTAAAAATTGTTTTAATTATTTAAATTGCTTTACATATTTGGTTATAGAACTAAGGCAACTCTGTCACTGTAAACTGAAACCAGTGACATATTGGACAACTGCACATCCGCAATGAAAAGTAAATGAGCCAGAAACCTTATTATATGAGAGGTCAGTGGAGATGGCATCAGGGTAAAAGCTAAGGGCACAGGGTAAAATTCCAGAAACTCTCTGGACACATTTGGAAGTTGATGCTAGTATAATACTCTAAACAGAATCATAGCAGATTTCATTTACTGATGCAGGCAGCATCAGTGCTATTCTCATGTGATCTGTGCAAGTTCACTCTTCTGAGTTGTTTTAATTCATATTCTTGCATACTGAAATTATCTAAAAGCAGGGCATACTACTTCATTACGCTGTATGACAGTAAAAATGCACAGTCACTTTCTTTAAGATGTCATTGATTTCAAATACGCTATTCAGTAACTGGGACCATTAAATCAGCCCCCCTGTTGCACCTTAGAAAGTTGGGGCTGGAGAAACAAAAGTAACTTGCTTTACAAAGTCCCAAGTTTCTCTACTGGAAGAGCAGGGCTAATACCACAGTCTCCTAAATTTCAGTTCCCTTTTTGTGACTACACTTGGATGCTCCTAATTCGTAGGCAGAGTTTTAAATTATATTCATTTTAAATTCTGTGAATGATTTCTTTAATCCCTTCAGATACTTAAACCAGTGAAGCAAGTTTCTTAAAAAGTGTGCAGACCATATAAACTCATGCCTCCACTATTTTTCTCTACTTGTTGGACTGTCAATATCCTGTCCACAGTTGATGAGAAGACTCCTAGCATGAAGAACGTTGGGAGCTTAGGAATCGCTGGCTTAAAGGAGCTAACCAGAAGAACAGAACTCACCTCTACAGGGAAGAGTTAGTAGCACACCTCATCAAGACTGAGGGGGCTGGTGAAATAAACACAACTTCCGTTTAGGGACCAGGCTCCAGGAAAAGGGACCTAGGGGTAGATTTCTAGACAGAGCAGTCAGCACTTGGGGTATATACTGAGGACTGTACAAGGAGACCAAAGCCAGATACATGAATATGTAGCAGCCTAAAAAGCACTGGAACTCGATTCTAGGTAGAAGGGCAACAATTTATTCCCAGACCACTCTCAATGCCAAGCAGGGCTTTCATTGGCTCAGGGACTTCCTAAACCTATCATGCTTCCCACATAACTAAGCGGAAGTAAGCAGGTTCCAACTCACAGGAATTCACTATCCACCCCCATTATGACGATTCTGTCTACACACCAATCACATGCCTGGTCTGGTATCCATCATGTGAAGAACTCCTTGAATCAGGGCAAATTTCTGCACAAAGATGGAGCATTCTAATCAGTGAGCAGTAAAGAAAAGTTAGGGTGTCAAGGGGCAGACATATTTGGAAGACTGGGTTGTTGGAGTTTCATGTCCATTTGTAGCGAGCCGACTTTCCAGAATAGGGGGCTAACAGCTGATTTATGCAGGGAGATAGGCTCAAACTCACCGAGTTTATGACTCAGCAATGTCTGTCTGACATTTATTACCACTCAAACAGACCGGCAGTCATAAATCCAGCTTCATTTTTAGTTAAATGGCTCCTATCATGAGACAAAGGAACAAAGGGGAGACATCACAGCTGTGTTCTTTTTCCTGTACCTCACTAAAGAACAGGAAAGAATGTCAAAATAAATAAGTCATGCTGTAGTCAATTCATGTTTATATATGCATATATGCATGTACGCTGCATACAAATACTATGTGAGAACATATGTTGAACTCTGCTCTTCCTGCAGGAAAATGTTGTGAAGGAGCATGTCTTTTCCTTCTGTGCTAGAGTAAAACTGATCTCAAGCCCTCCTCACTTAGCTGCTCCCAGACACCAAGGGATAGTAGCTTACATAAAGAGGTAGGAGGAGGGCTTGGAGCTGGCCCATCTCCCCACTTGAATATTCTTCAGCCATATGCAAGGGTGAGGTCCTCGCACTGACTGAAAGGCTGACTGGCTGCTGGCAGACGGGCATGAGGCTCGAGGGGTGGGAGGGGATGCTGGCAGAGATAACATGAGTGAAGATGAATGGGAGGAGAAAACGGATGCCTTTTGGGGAACCACACCGACAACTTCTGGAACACTTCGAGTTCTGCCTTTCTGGGGAGCTATTTGCTATGGGTTTTTTATTAGCGTGGATCCTCCTTTCATACTGCATATTTTTAATGTTCAAAATGAGGGAGATGGATAAGATGGCCTCAAAGGTCTCTTCCGGCTCTCCATTGAATGTGGACTGCACAGTTATTAGCTAGTTTGATAATCGAGAAGAGAAGAAATGCACCTAATAAGTTTGTTTCCACTTCACAACTCCGCAAGAAGAAATTCTATTGTCTCCACTTTAGACACTGGGTAACTGAAGCTTGCCCAAGATCCCAAGGCAATGAATGGTAGAATTATATTCTAAATCTAGGTTTTCTAACTCCTGTACCATTTCCCCTATAAGGACATTCTTTGGAACTTTATATTCAATAACGAATTACTTAATATGTAAATATATGATAAACATAATATAACAATCCTTTTACTACTTGTTGTAAACTGGATAACTAGAGTTTAGTATAGAAATGGGTTTTATTATTGGTTTTTCCCTTTAGGGATGCCCATCTCAATTCTCGGAAAAAGTTGGCTAAAGATAATTTCAAAAGAAAAAGGGCATATTTGCCTCAAATCGCAGGAGTAAGTCAGAAAGTATCAGTCATTTCCTAAAAGTGGGGACTGTATTCCTTCGTGCACTCCACACCTACAAAGAAGAGACCCCGAAGTAACGAAGAGGTGTTACTAAATACCAATGGAGAAATACTGAGTCAAGTCCTCACAGAGAAAAATTAGCCATGCATCAGGAAGATAAGCAGTTTTTGAACCTGTAAGAGACTGGAAACAAACAAAAAAACCTCAAGCACTTAGTTGTTTACAATTCAACACCATCAAAGACATAAGTGGTTAAGACAAGACCCTGGGGGAACATCACTTTATTACACACCTCCATAGGTGGCTTATAAAGGATATTTGATTAGGTTTCATCACAATTAAACTCTCTACTCCTAAAGGACACCAAAACATGGTAGATTATGTAAAGAGATAGGAGATGGGCATGTAATTGACCTTCAATTAAGCGGTAAAGAAAGGGATAATGAGGAAAGAAGCTTTTAGACATATAACTAGTTGAAAGTGGAAACTGTTGGCTTTCAAAAAAATACATCTCCAAAATGGCAAATGTCTTCTATATACAGATTGTGTTGTCCTGTTACCAGTCACCTTTTTAATAGCAATGTGCTCTGGTCAAACCAAAGAGTGGTGGAAAAAAAGACAAAAAGACTAGACACTTCAACGTTCTGAAAATGGGCCAATCCAAATGAAAGCCACCAAGTGGATCTAACAAGTGACAAGAAGAATTGATTCACAGGAAGAAGGATGACAAACTTCAACCATGTATGAATGGCCCTAAAGCCAACAGTGGATGTCCTCCAAATGGGGACAGCTCAGAGCAGCGGTTGTGGTTTCGCTGCAGGGTATGCTGACCCTGAGGCTCTGAGATGCCCGCCTAGGATAAGGGCTGCTGTAGAACGCCTTCCTTGCATAGTGACTGCCCATGAGTCCATTATTCTTAAAAATCAGTCAAAGATATTATCATTTTGAAAAACAGAGAAATATTCTGGCTTCTCTGCTTACACAGATCTAGTATTAACAAGTTCCTTGGAACTAAAGTCAGAGAAACGAATCATATCTGCTGATTATGAGCTTCTTAGAGACTATTTAAGCCAGAGTAGTGGATCAGTGGGATGTGGGGTTGACTCAACATGGTAACTCTTTGAATTATCAGCTGTAAAATCATTAGCACTAATGTTATGAACCCTGATTAACACCCAATCCAAGCATGAAGACAATTTCAAGAAATACGAGAATTTTTAAAAAATGATCTCAAAGTAGAACTCTTGGCCACTTTTGGACGGTCTTAGTGTCAGACACTTAATTGAGCAACAATTCAAGTAGACAATGTACTGAGAATTCTCAAAAGAGAGTTGTAAGGTTACAAGAGGGAATCCATTATTGTGTGTAGCCATTTCTCACTTTTTGTTAATTAAAAAACATTTTTTTTTTAATGTACTAGTCAAATGTGCTATGTCATACATTACTCAACTTTCTGAAGTTGGAGCATGCCTACCTCTCACTGAACCTAGTAACCTCCTGAAGGATGAGGAAACTTTAGCCTGGATTTCAAACAACCACAGTTAACTCAAGTTTGACGCATTACCATAGTTTCACGTTATCTCAGAAACAATGTAACCTGCTATGGGAGGCTGGTGGTGGGAGGCAGGTAAAATTGGATTTTTTTTTTCCTTCGCTCATATAATTTGAAGATTATAGAATGTAGTTTTTAAAGGTCAGAACGAATTGCTAATTAAGTGGAGGCATTTGAAATTAGCAAATAAAACTGATACTCAGAATAGTGACTAAGGAGTAATTAATCATATGGGGGAAAATGGCAGCACAGTTCAGTCAGCAGTAAAATTATCTTTTAACGAGTTACCATAGAGCCTTCAGATAGCGTTACTAAGAAACTGTTAGATATTAATTCCATTCTTTTCTCTTTAGGCTATATCCTTTAAAAACAATAGTGCTCAACATTTTTCTATGAAGACACAGATCAAGTTCATCTGCACAGCCTTGCTTGCAGATATTTAGGAATATGTGGACAAGCTATGATTTCCCTTTACCTTTTACTCAACATGGGTGTGAAGTAAGGATTACATTATCATAGTATTCAGTTTAAATCTGCTCTACTTTTTATATAACTCACTTATGAACCTTGGAATTTTAATTATCAGAACACAAAATTACTTAATATACTCCTCAAACCAATGCTGAGACTCCTTCCTTTCCTTCTTTGAAAAGGCTTTTTTTTAATTTTTATTTTTTGAGACACAGTCTTGCTCTGTTGCCCAGGCTGGAGTGCAGTGGCCCAATCTCAGTTCACTACAACCTCTGCCTCCTTTCAAATGATTCTCCTGCCTCACCCTCTGGAGTAGCTGGGATTATAGGCATGCACCACTATGTCCAGTTAATTTTTGTATTTTTAGGAGAGATGGGGTTTCACCATGTTGACCAGGCTAGTCTCGAACTCCTGACCTCAAGAGATCTGCCTGTCGCAGCCTCCCAAAGTGCTGGGATTACAGGTGTGAGCCACCACCCCCTGGCTAAAAATGCCTTCCAAAAACATTTTGGTTTGATTTCCAGATGCTTTTTGTTTCCCTAGGTGCTATATCTGTCTGTCTTGGGTTAGATGCTCTCAACGCATGCTAGGATTTCATTTCACATCAAGATTTTTATATCTTAAATTTACAAACATGAATATTACAATCAAGTATTCAGACAGTTGATTTGACACGCACATCTTAAACTAGAAAACAAATTAAGGCAGGATTTATACAGAGATCCGTATTTTTAAGCACTTGATATTTATTAATTAGCTAATCCACACCAGAATCCTACAAGGTAGCCTAGCATGTCTTTATTATGAATAAATTAGGTGAGACCAGGAAAAAAAAAAAAGCTGTCTCCACAATTATATGTTGATTGGACTCTCCTTGTCTGGTCACAAAAGAAAAACAATTCCTCATATAAGTGGGTCAAATGAATAATGATATTTTGTTTGGATGGACTATAAAGAGAGTATAGTTATTTTATTATCTGGCAGTTTAAAAACGTAATTTTATTAATGGGGCTTTAATATTCTGTGTTCGCACTGACCTGTCAGAAATTTCTGACTCAAAAGATCAGCTTTGGAGGAGTTAGGATGCCCTGACACTCCACCCTCAGCCCCACCTAGAAGGTTCAAATTTTCCTATGGGAGCTTTAGTCTTTTTCATGTATCTTAAATATTTCATCCTTTGGTCTAGTTGACCTAATAAACTCATGTCAATAGAAAAGTGTAAAGACTCTTTCAGTTCCAATTTATGGTTATGTGTCACCTAACAGACCAGTGAAACACAAATCCTATTTGTCTTCGTAGTCAAGCAATTGCAGATGAGAGTTTTATTACCTTTATTGGCCAAAGGAATCACTGTAGTCCTCTCTACTTAGCAGATTACTTTATGACTGTATATATTAGTTCACTGGGCTTCAGAGACTCTATTTAACGAAGCCTCATTAATTTGAGTCTCACTACCGTGGTATTTGTGGACTCTGGCACAGGTGCTACCCTGAAGCTAACCTCTGTACTGAAGAAGAAAATCTTTTTGCAAAGTAAATGAACTGCATGACCAAGAATATAGGGGTGTTTTATCTTTTTAAGAAGACAATTTCAATCACTTAACCACTCACCTTTTAAATACAAATAATTTTACTCATATAGTATAAGGAGTCCATTACGTTTGTGTGTTAATTTTGAATCATTTTTTCTCCCACTGCAGCAAAACTTGAAATGGGCGGTATTTGGTTAGTTTAGTTAACATAATTATAAATACTCTAGAATAGTAAAAATACTTTAAATATTGATAGTTTGAATAATTTCGCTCTTCCAAATATACAGGGTTATCTCCTAGTTCCTTTGAATTAACATTTTACAGAAAATCACTTGACTCATGTTCTCAGCTTGCCGGAGTCTCTGACGTGTCAGTACCTCCAGCGTGGACTGGACCATAAGACAGGGATGTACCCGGGTCTGTGTGGGTCTCTTTCCTCTCCTTCAGAATTGATGTGGTTATTTGAAAACATTTACCTTCCATCCCACTCCCATCCACTCATAATAAAATGGGAAGGTAAGATATGACTTAGCTAAACAAACATAACCAAAACCAAACAAAAAAGACAACCACAGACAGCTAGCTTCCCAAGCAGGAATGTTTCCATTCCAGAATTCCCAAAATAGAAACAACGTTAGTGGTCCCTTCCTGCTTAAAACTGAATATGTCATCTCCAGGGTACCCTAGAATGATAATTTCCATTATCTGCATGGGGAAAAATAAAGAAATTTGAAAACAGACAAACACACAAAACCTTTGGCAGGGTATTCACCTGCATTTGACAGGTTGCCAAGGAGCAATGGTATTTAGAGGAGAAATTCTGAAAGAATCTAATTAGTATAGCCACAAGCTTATCTATAAAGGGTTTGGCATAGCTTCTCTGTAAAGCAAAAGAAATCTATGTTCATAGACTTTTCTATATTAGGTTATTTAAAACACACACACACACACGCACACACACACACACATATATACACACACACACACTTTAGGGCATAAGCTCACTCACTAAACCCAAATGGAAACAAAGTGCTTTGCTGTTGTTGCTGTTTTTACTTGGACAATGCTTATTTTACAGCGGAATTGACAAGTAAAGCCTTATTTTACACATCCGAAGAAACGCCACCACGGGAGGTTTGCAGGTCGCTGTGTGCTTTCCAAAACAGCAAAATAGATTTCTTCCCGTCCAACCGCCTTTCTTCTCATAGAGTAGTATGTGGCTGGTGGGGCTGCCTCTCTCTGCAGGCACAAAAAACTGGCAGATCTGGTCCCTCCTGAGCGGGCCCTGCTCGAGGGAACGGCGCCAGATTTTGAACACAGGGAAACAGGCTCCTTCATAACAACACTGTGCATTTCTGTGTCATTTTGTTTATTGCTCACTGAGTTGTTGCCACCTCAGCTCTTGGTGGAAAACAGTGGGTGTCCAGAAATTCCTGACATGGGGAGATAGATTGCCTATGGTCACTAGGTACACAGGGCAGCCCCAGCCAGATCCCAGCTGGTGCGTGCAGGGCATTGTCCATAGAAGCTCAACGTCCCACTTTGTAACCAGTCGGCAAGACACCAAGTCCAGTCACCATGGAAAAGAATTAAACCTGGAGAAAGAGCCTCGTGATCTGCACTCAGACACTCCCCATCAGAAAGCAATCGTTTTCCTTATTTGTCGTGCCCTTTCCAAAGTGAATGTCTTGGCTCAGCAATAGGACTTCAGTGAGAAATAGAAAAAATAGGGGATCCCGCCTAGTCCAAGGCTGCCACTTCTTCAGAATTTTCTCACTTCTTTCCAAATCATCAGTATCCCCAGTTAAACCCCACAGTGCAGGCCAAACATCATTAAAAAAATACTTATTTCCATCCCATTCTGGGGTTTCTTCTTCTTCTTTTGGATGCTTTTGGGTTATAAAATTCACCAAGGTCAAGGGCTGTGAAGACATTTTTGCCTAAGAAGATCATCATGCAGGTGGACTATTTCTTTTCCTAAGCTATTATTTGGCAGCTTGCAAAGAGGACTTGGCTTAACCTTGAGAAACTGTTCTTTGAATGATCAGAAAAATAGGATGAGACTTCTTCCTTTATTTACTGTCTTCATCTTCATTGTTCAGATGGCAAACCTGGCTCCTGTGCTGCAGGACAGAGGACCGATATTTGTCCATTTCATACTTTCCAATAATAGTGATCTGTTCCGGTTCTGTGCGTGTCACCCTTAACTGTGTCCAACATGATGAAAAAAGAACGTATATTTCCAGATAGAGGTGGCTGACATCACAATCACTGAGGATTTAACAGAATAATTATGCTCTGAGGAAATCTAGAATAAACTGAAAATTTAAATTTTTTCACTGTCTTTCAGTTTGAATAATGCTCCAACTGTTTGCTATAGGATTATCATTTAGAACATGTGCTAAATATGTTATCAGGAAAGAATTTAAAAATCCATCCAAATATCATAACTTACCCCAAAATTAAAAAAAAGGAAAAAGAAAAAAAGAAACCTCATTCCTTTCCAAAAATCAAGATCAGTCATATGTTAATCTGTGAATCCTTGCAAGAAATGTTCATTGTTCAAGAAAGAAGCCTCCTCTGGTGGTTGATAAGCAATTCTCCACGGCAGAGAAATGCTGATATTTTGTTCGTATCTCTTGATTGATGCTGTCACTACTTATTCTTCAGGCTATAAGACAGAAGGAAACACAGTCTTACCTTCTTTCATAATTACAAACTCCAACACCTTTTTCTCTCCCCACCCGGTCTCCTCTCTACTTCTCATGTTATCTTAACCATCAAATTCAAATGAATCCGATTTACTCATTCAGGTTCTAAATAACCTGTATATATAATATCTATCTCCATTACTAATACCATCTCCACATATGTACAAGAAAATGTGTACCTCTACATTGTCAATTAAGACACTCAATTCACTCTAAATGTTCTTAAATCAAATATAATGCATTGATTTTTATTTGTGGCATGCTGCATACACCCATCTCTAAGCTTCAGGTGTAACTACATGCAGAAACCTCTTGTTGAAAGTGGAGAGAGGCTGGGCACGGTGGCTCACGCCTGTAATCCCAGCACTTTGGGAGGCTGAGGTGGGTGGATCATGAGGTCAGGAGACTGAGACCATCCTGGTTAACATGGTGAAACCTTGTCTCTACTAAAAAAACAAAAAATACAAAAAATTACCCAAGCGTGGTGGCATGCGCCTGTAGTCCCAGCTACTTGGGAGCCTGAGAAAGGAGAATCGCTTTAACCTGGGAGACGGAGGTTGCAGTGAGCCAAGATGCACTGTGCAACACAGCAAGACTCCGTGTTAAAAAAAAAAAGAAAGAAAAAAGAAAGAGAAAGAAAGTGGAGAGCAGGCAACATTACAGCGGCTAGATTTCAAATTAATGTAAGCCTCATTCTCTGTTCATTCAGAATTTTCTCTGTTAGATGAATAGAAAAAAAATTGTTTCTAGCTTTACTGGCAAAAAGTATTGATTTAATCAAATTGAGAGCTAATTTTTGAAGGAGTTTTAGGTTGGTTTTTCTTTTGTCATTATGACAATAAGATACTACCACTTACCACCTGTCTACTACGTGTCATGAATTTTACATTTACTTTACATTTTAATTTAATCCCCAGACCGCCTTTAATATATGTACCATTTCCACTCCCTTTAAAGGGGAGAACACTGAGGTTTCACTTGAGTAAATTAATGGCACAAGATCAAACAGCAGTTAAGGGATGGATCTTGAACCCTAGAAAAAATTCAAAAGCAGGAAGTGAAAGAGCTTGTCGACATCATATGCAGGGGATTTCTTGCACGCTACTGAAGATGTGCTCCAGCTGAAAGGAGGCTGCTGGAAAAGCATCTTCTAGTGGTGGCTGTTTCCCCTAAAGTATATTTTAGAGGGGAGGATGGCAAAAGTGTTAGAGCGGGTTAGAATCTCCTATCTTCCATTGCTAAGATCCCAATGTCTCACTGGCAATCTGGTAAAGGAAAATTCAAAAGCTACAAAGGAAAATTCTATCACTCACCTAGAAACACAGAGCATATGTTGAAATTTCATTTTCCAAAAAAAAAAAAAGTGCTGTCATAGAATATTTTTAGGATCTGAATAAGAATTTGAACGTTGGTATAATGTAGACAGAAAAGAAAGAGACTACGTGCATATTCTTAAAAATAGCTTTGAAATTCTGCCTTAGCATGACCCTGGTAGCTACAGCCACTTTTTAGTAGTTGTTATAAAAATTAAAATACTGTTTTAGAATCTCATATTCTGCCACCATCCAGTCACAACCTGAGGAAATTCTACAGTCCTTATCATCTTCACAAATTAATGTGACATAAAGGTTGAAAGTTCTCACTAAACCAACAACTGTAATTTCATATTTATACACTGCAAAGATGAAGACTTTTTAGGTTAAAATGAGTTTGAAGCATAGTATCTTCATGTAATAGTAAAAAGACCAAATATTCACAGCTAAACAATCTTTAGTCATGATTACATCATTAGAGAAAACCAGATGAAAGGGTTTGTTTTTTTTTTTAACTTATAGTAAAAGTAGTGTATTAAGAACTTAATCCCACAATGAGGAAAAATATCATACTCTTCCTTTTTACAGTCATCGTAATTATTTAGATCCTTTCTGAATACATAGAAATAATGACAAATTAAAATGTCTTTCAATTCCACATAGCTTTTGTAATTATTCATCCATTGCTGTTATTATTGCTGGAAAGGCTTCACATTTTAGTGAGCATCCCATTTGATACAAAATAACAGGGAAAATTTTACTGCTATTAATAAACACACAGCCAACCAATCCAAGAAGAAAATTCTTTTTCATCTGAGAGATAAGCTGCATAATTCATGTATTTTCAGAAATTTCTTTAAATAGAAAATTGAAGAAAGGCATAGGGAAAAGAATTCATCACATAGCTTCCATTTGTGGCAAGGGGCAGTCTTTGTTCAACTCAGACAGACTTAAAAATGATTACATCTGAAGAGAGATTTTCAGATGGACCATATACATGCCAGTCATACTCAGATAGCTCACCTTCTTTTGGACATATGTGAAACCACAAACATCAGATAACATGGCCTCAGTTTCACATTTGCTACTTTTTTTTTTTTTTTTTTTTTTGAGATGGAGTCTTGCTCTGTTGCCCAGGTTGGAGTGCAGTGGTGCAATCTCATCTCACTGCAACCTCTGCCTCCTGGGTTCAAGCGATTCTCTTGCCTCAGCCTCCCAAGTAGCTGGGACTATAGGCATCCACCACCATGCCCAGCTAATTTTTGTATTTTTAGTAGAGACAGGGTTTCATCATGTTGGCCAGGATGGTCTCAAACTCCTAACCTCAGGTGATCCACCTGCCTCAGGCTCCCAAAGTGCTGGGATTATAGGCATGAGCCTCCACGCCTGGCCCACATTTGCTACCTTTCTAAAACTAATGTAACTGGGTATTAATAGGGACTTTTCATGGGGTCTCGAGAAGCAGTTAGAAAAATGTTGGGCAATTTAGAATGGGTACCTCTACCCTCTCAAAACACAAGTGTCCATGTCAGGGAATGTGGCACTACATAGAACTTCTGTGACCTCCAGCCCCTATTAAAGTCCTGGCCACACAGGGCAAGTGACGGTCTTCTAGAACAAGCCGGATAAGAATCACATCTGCAGAAACAGGAACATCCAAAAGCTTCAGCTTTTTCTGCCACTAGTCTTTCCCCTTATTCTCATACTGAAGGTCCAGGACAGGGAGATTCTCTGACCTAGTTTCGAGACAGAAGTCTAAAGACAGACTAGTAAGGACCATTGAAAATGGTCTCACCATCTAAAATGGCCAGAAATGTACACAGTCTTCCTGAGATATTGGCAATGTTAGGGAAGAATGGAGAAAGCACTTTGACCACATGAGTTTCAAGGTGGCAGCTAGAGAAATATATAATGGTTAATTGATCCCACACTGAATGTGGGACGGTTAATAAGCCAGTGAAAAAACAGAGCAGAACATTCTTAGCCATGATAAAGTCTCGTTTCTGAGAGCCAGGTAGCAAGCTTACAGGGAAAGGCAAACATGGGCCAATTGGGTTTACACGAAATGATCTGGCCAGAATTTGTTAGGAGTCACGTCTAAGGCGTTTTTTTCACAAAAATGTTGCTGAGCAGTCATGACTTGGAATTTGTTCAGCCTATTGCCTGAGTACTGAATGACATCCAAGGACTTAACACTTTGGCTCCATTAATTAAAACAGTGCAGTGATAAACCAAATTAAGTTATGTTTCCAAAACTGAACATCTCCCAATTTCTATTCTTATATCCCTAACTTGGCAAATAAATATTCGAGACAAAAGTGCAGTGTTTTCCCTGGCCAGTTCATTTTTCTCCCTCAGGACATAATCAATCCCAAATCTTATTGGCCTCTTATTTCACTCTTAAATGTGCGATTTCCTCTGCATCCCCTGCCCCTACTCTATGTCCGTGACATTGCACTAGTTTTCCATCTGGGATGTTTGCAGTCAGCTCTGTGGCCTCATCACACTGGTGCTGCCATGCTTCACTGGGCTCCCAGCACCTTCTGGAGAAAATAAAAATGTCTTAATATGACACATAAAGGTCACTGTCATGTCACTGGCAACTTCTTCTCCAGTCCCGTCTTTTACTCATTACCTCTTATTATTTCAAGTCTCCAGATCACAGAAAATCAGATGAAGTTCTTCTACGTGCTGCCTCTTACATGCTGCCGCGGTTGGTGCAGGCTGCTCCTTCTGCTTGGAAACCCATCCTCTACCTCTCTGCTTGCCCAGCCTCTCCTATCCCCCTTGGTGGAAACCTGCTTCTTCCAGATTGTCTTTCCTGAATTTACCATGACGTAACAAAATGTATCAAGAATATTTTGAGCAACCACCAGGTAGTGGAGAACAGAAGTTTAAGAAAACGCCCAAGCTACAGCAGGAAACTGCTGTGCTTAAGACAAAAGGCACAAGATGTTTTGCTTCTGAAAACGGTAAATGTCAGGGGGATGAGGGAGTTTGAAGAAGAGAATATGAGAGAAGGGGAAGAGGTCTGGGGAAAATGGAATCAGGAAGACATGGCTTTGTGCTCCACATGGTGCTAGCTCTGTATGACAACCAAATCTTCAATACAGACGTCTTGACAAATAAAATACTTCCAAAATGATCATTTTTATTGGAAGCCTATGTAGTCTGATTGATACGGGGAGTGGGAAAAGAAGCACTCAATTGTACAGGGGGAGAAAGATGCAGAGAGATCGTAAGATGTTGGGAATCAAAGTGGAGGCAGGACGTTGGACCCTGACAGGTTATAGACTTTGTTGGGTAGTCCTAAGCCAATTCAGGACGACCGAAAGTGAGATGGGGTTCAGCTGACACCTCTGAGATCTGATGAACACAAGAATTTATCCAAAACCTTCTTGAAAAAGACAAATCCCAAATGTTTTAACCCATGGAATAAAGAAATAATTTAAGAAAATTTGTGCTAATTCAGAGAAAAGTCAGGTACGAGGAACATTCAATAAATGGTGAACATTTAAAAGTATAGCACTTTTAAAATACTTATACACTAGCGAAATTGACAAGACCGATTTGTAATTAACTTCCTGAAACACCTAAGAAAATAAGCCTCCTCTGCTTATATAGAATTTGCATTGTTTATATGCAAATGAACACTCCTGATGTGCTTCAGAACAATTTATTCCCTTAAGAAGGCAAATACTCTCTTTATAATCTTGTTTACACTATTCATTTGCTTTGCAAAACATTTTTCATAAAATCACAAAATAGTGAAATGTTAAGAGCCAGAAGGGATCCCAGAGGTGATCTAGGGAAGTCGAACATCATCATTTTACAGGGGAGAAAACTTGTCGGAGTTCCTAATATACACTCGTCCTCATCATTCCTGAGATCCATACAGTCACACCCTGAGCTCCCTTATTTTGGATGACTCCATTCCCTCCTACTTTGGGGGTTCTAGCTACAGCTGAGACAGAGCAAGGAGTCTGCAAAGTGCTAAGCTTTGAGCACCACCACGACCCTGTAAATCAAAAATAAAATTCTAAGCAACCGTACCCCATAACCATTAGAATGGACTTCCTGCTCAGCCAGGCTCTTTTAAAATTGAACCTAAGGAACTCTTTCAGGCCATGATGGGAAGCAGGGTTGGAAGAGGCCTCATGATACCTCTCCAGCATGAACCTCAACACAGACTTTTGGTCTGATAGAAACTCTACAAGCTATTCTCTCTGGAGTCCACTACCTGAAGGCTTCCTCTGCAAATAAAACCTTGGGTCTCCACAATCTTTTATCTTAACCCAGACAGTCCTTTCTGTTAATGCCAGGTCTTTGGACAAACTCAACCAATTGTCAACCAAAAAAATGTTTAAATTTACCTATAGCCTGGAAGCCCCTGAACCCCACCTCCAGTTGTCACCCCTTTCTGGACCAAACCAATGTATTTCTTAAATGTATTTGATTGATGCCTCATGCCTCCCTAAAATGTATAAAACCAAGCTACATCGGGATCACCTTGGGCACATTCCCTCCTGAGGGCTGTGTCATGAGCCACCGAAACTCATATTTGGCTCTGAATACATCTCTTTAAATATTTTACAGAGTTTAACCCTTCGCTGACAACCTGCTAGCCTACTTGTCTGAAGTGAGAGAGAGTTCAGTGCCCCTCTAGACACTTGCAGAACTGAAAATCTGGGGAATCCTTGTTCCAAGCCCCAGCTCCTGCATTCTCTCCCCTAACCTTCCCTGACTCCCCTCTTCCCCCGACCCCTTTCTAGTTAAAGCTTTCTTTTGTTTCCTTTATTGCATTTTTCTTTCTTTTGCTCCTCCTTCCCTCCCTCCCTTCCTTCCTTCCTTCCTTCCTTCCTTTCTTTTTTTATTTGAAACAGAGTCTTGCTTTGTCACCCAGGCTAGAGTGCAGTGGCACCATCTCAGTTCACTGCAACTTTCACCCACTGGGTTCAAGAAATTCTCTTACCTCAGCCTCCTGAGTAGCTAGGATTACAGGTGCCTGCCACCATGCCTAGCTAATTTTTGTAGTTTTAGTAGAGACGGGGTTTCACCATGTTGTCCAGGCTGGTCTTGATCTTCTGACCTCATGATCCACCTGCTTCAGCCTCCCAAAGTGATGGGATTACAAGAGTGAGCCACCACACCCAGCCCTTTATTGCATTTTTCTAAGAGCTTTTCTTTATTGTTTCAGTAGCCATGCCACATTACAATATTTTGTGTACTGTCTGTGTCCTCTTCAAGGAAGCCTGAGGACTGTGTCTCTCTATATGTGTATATTCAACGCTTGCTACAAGGTCCAACACACATTAAGACATAATCTTTCCTAAATAAACACATGAGGAAAATCAGAAGAGGGATCACTTGGCACATTGAAAGGAAGCCTCACTCCCAGATCCTCACATTTCTCATTGACTGACCTCTCCTGGGCAAGTCCATTCCCACCCTGCATTTTCAGATAAGAAAAACAATTAAATGTTGAAAGCATCTATATCTCTATTCTTATCTCCTTCTACTGTTCTTCTAATCTATTCAAATGGCTTGTGATTGAAAGTTAGATTTTAAACTTGATTTTAAACTTCCATACCAATTGTTACTAATTGGATGATCATATACAATGTTAATAATTTCATTTAGCCTAAGTTTATCCATCTAAAAAGCAAAGACATTGATAATGTCTTCCTGCTAGGAATGTTATGAAGATTAAATGATATAATGTAGACAATTGTGATCAATAACCACTAAACATTTGGAAATGCTTGCTTCCTTACTCTTAGTTACTTGAAAGAAAAATTTCTGATGTAGCTGTTGCACAACAAAGAGTTTGTTGGGTCTTTTCTCCAAGTTCTTGAGGTGGAGGTCTAAGCCCTTGGGATTTCCCAAATGATAGCAGAATATTTGTAAGTCATGGTAGAACTTGACAGCTTATGCTAATGAGGTGACTCATAGTGAGTCCCTAGACAGTTTCAAGAAGGCTGGCCAAGCTGGAAAGAGAAACTGTGTGATTAGAGGATGGGTTGAGGCCAAATAATAGCAGCCCAACCTTTAGGGAGAGGAGAGAGGCTGGAGATTGAGTTCAGTCAATGACCAAGGATTCAGTCACATCTAAGAAATGAAAGCACAATAAAACTCTGGACACCAAAGCTCAGTTGAGCAAACACAGCAGTGTGATGAGGGAGTATTGTGTCTTGATGGGATGAGTGCAAAGGGGTTCCCAGAAAAACTTCAACCAGCCTGCAGACTGTGATGGAGCCTCAGGAAGTTTGTGCCCTTAGCAGTGGGAAGGAGCCTGGCCCCTCCTCTTCCTGTCTGGAACCTGGGGTTCAAGCTGCAGGCAGGAAGCACACCAGCAGGGACTCTGGCTTGTGGAGGGTCCCTCTTTCCCTTTTTTCCCCTTTTCACTCAATAAAACCCTGCCTTACTCACCCTTCGAATTGTCCACATGCCTAAATTTTTGTGGCCATGTGTTCATCTTTAACTGAACTAAGGAAAAGTCCCACAACATTGATTTCACAAGAAGAAGACATACAAGTTCCACATTTGGGACCCTCCTAGACCTTTTACTATATATCTTGTCATTTGGCTGGTCCTGATTTGTAGCCTTCATAATGCAACTGGAATTGCAAGTCTAGCTCTCCCCTGGGTTCTGACATTCCTTCTAGGTTATCAAACCTGAGGGAGTAGAGGGAACCCCAAAATGGTAGCCAATTGGTCAGAAGTGCAGGTGTCCTGGGACCCTCAGAGCTTGTAGCTGACATCTAAAGTGAGGGGGTCTTGCCGAAGACTGTGACCTTAACTTGTGAAGTCTGCACTAACTCTAGGGAGTTAGCATCATAATTGCATTGCAATATTGCAGTAGCAAGCCTCTCTGATTCTGTTTCTGTTTTTTAGTATACAGAGGCCAATCCCACTCCATACTGGCAGACATTGAGAGCATTCAAGATGCCAGGCCAGGAATTTCTCTGCAGAGGAACATATATGGGAGATGCGGAGAAACAGGTACCCAAGAGTGAGGTTTATCATCAAATGCCCAACTTCAATACCAGTTCTGGCATACAGTAGTTCTGTAGCTTTTGCCTCGGTTTCCTGGAGTTTAAAATGGGTATAACATAATAACAGACCTCACAGGTCTGCTGTGAATATTAAAGAAATTAACATATGGAAGTATTACATACATGGTACATATGGAGTAACAAATAAATGTGATCTATTATTATTATTTATGTGCTACATGGGCCTTGGTTTTAGGCTAAGTCAATGACTAAGTCATATAATTGGCAGAAACAGAGACAGGACTGAAGTCAGACATGCCTTCTAGAAGCCAGGAGCAGCCCTGGTTCTACCTGTTCAAGGCAAGCAAAGGACCATGGGAAATGGTGAGATGTGGCAAAAGGATGGTGGGAGTGGGGGGAATGTTAATATTTGATGAGCTCAAAACTCCCCTCTCAACAAAGGCTACAATGGTCTAGTCCACATTGTCCACTTAGGTACCCAGTAGCCATGTGTGGCTATTTAAATATAAAATAATTTAAATTAAATAAAATTTAAAATTCAGTTCCTTAGTCACACTAGTCATTTTCAAGTATTAGCAGTAGAGTCTGGCCAGTGGGTACTGTGTCATAGAGTAGATCCAAAACATGTCGCTCGCCACGGGACATTCTACTGGACAGTTCTGGGCTAGAGTCATTGAAAATGTCTGAAATCAGATATGTTTTGAAATGCATCAATCCACTAACTTTTCCCAAAGAGAAAATAAAATGAAAAAAACAATGGGTGAATTTGATAGAGAAACGAACCACTACTATCTTGTGATAATTTGTGTCTCTCTCAAGCACTGCAGTGCCTCGAAGCGCAGGGAACAGGTGAACGGAAAATGTCGGACTCTCCATGTACTCTTTCCCTCTCCTTTAGCTCATGAGCACATCTCCTGGAGTACACGTTCTGTGAAAATCTAGAGGCCCACAATGCCAGCTGATTCCTACTACACTCGGGTCAGCCACTGGCAGGAGTGAAAGTTCCTCTCCAACGCTGGCCTTTGCGCAGAGTGGGGCTGACGGATAGAGAGATGGAGCAGCAGGAGCAATGGATGAGTTGGCAGAATTCTGTTTTGTTGGGGGCAGGAATGTGTGGAGAGGCCAGAGGGGAGGGCAGGACTGGGAATGGAAGTTTGAAAAGAAGAGTAGGCTTCTGTAAAGGAGAATGGGAAGCAGTGTGGGATGGGATGTAGCCCTACTTGCAAGAGGGAACATCCCAGACTTGGGTGGAGGAAAAGAAGTTGGGAAGCTGATGGAGAAGACCAGGGAGGCTGCACTCACGTGTGGGCCACCAAGGGGTCAGGGCGGACCCCGGTATGAGGGCTGGCCTATGAGCGGTAGAAGGAGCAGTAATATGATCATCCCATTTTAAATTTAATTTTGTTTTATTTGTTTATTTATTTTTAGAGGCAAGGTCTCACTCTGTCACTCAGGCTGGAGTGCAGTAGTGCGATCATAGCTTACTGCAGTCTCAAACTCTTGGGTTCAAGTGATCCTCCCCCCTCAGGCTCTGGAGTAGCTGGGACTGCAGGTACATGCCACCACTCCCGGCTAATTGTTTTATCTTTTTGTAGAGATAGTGTGGAACTATGTTGCCCAGGCTGGTCTCCAACTCCTGGGCTCAAGTGCTCCTCCTGCCGCTGCCTCTCAAAGTGCTGAGGCATGAACCACTGTGCCTGACCTCATACAATTTTTATAAGAAATTATTTGACAATAATCATACTATTGAGACAGCTCTGAAACAACATTATGTAACAGAATAAGTGAACTGTGGAAAAGCATTAAATGAAGATCAACGCCTGGATTTATCATTGAATGGCTGCGTTGGAAATGTCACTTCATCTCCTCAATTTCTTCATCTATTCAATGAAGAATTGGACCAGGCCGTTCCCTAAGTTCCTTTCACCTCCACCAGGCTGAATGCTTGTGGCCTGGCCAAGGTCACTACAGCAGAGATGGGCTCAAACCTCTATGACACTCAGCTCCAAATTCAGCAGTTTCCATCAGTCCTGTCTAAAATGATCACAAACTCCAAAATGACAAATCCACGGATACAGTGAATTCCATGCTAACTTTCTTTGCTTTTCTTTGTTTTGTTCGCCTTCAGGCCCAGAGTTTATGTGCTAACCAGCACTCAGCTACAAACACAGCCAAACCCTTCAGCAGATGTCCATATCCATTGAAAGCTGTCACCACATTCTGCGGACAGGGCTAAACTCGATCTTATAAACGTGCTGATAGGCCATGGAAGAGGATAGAGAAAGCCAGCACATGCTCACGGAGGCTCTGGGAGGCTGTGGTCTAGTGTGGCAACCCCCAGGGCATTCAGATCTGGACCAATACAAAGCAAAACCCATAATGCAAAGGCAGCGATGGCTGTAGTGTCTGCTGCAAGCAAACTCAATGTTGTAGAAACAGTTCAGCCACATCTGAGAATTATCTTAGTCAAAATCCACCCTGATCCTCCACCCCAAATAACTATATCCTCCAAAATTTCCCAGCGGGACATCGAGGATATGGAATGGGAAACGCCACTGTGGAGTGTGGTCTTGCTCGTGCCACTCAGTACTATCTAAATCATGTAGCCTACAGCAGATGACTTCACCTCTATGAGCCTCAGTTCCCTAGTCTCTAAATTAAGAAGACACTGGCTGTATAGGCCTTCGGTGAGGAATAAATGAGTGAAAGAAAGCCCTTTATAAATGGTAAGGTAGCTGTACAGCTATTCAGGTAGATATTATTAGAATCATTATTTTATATCATCATATGACTTTACCACCCCTTAAAGACTATTTTATACATTTTAACCAAGATAAGGTAGAGGGAACAACATTAGCCAACCAAAGCGTTATCAATGATTTGCTTATATGATGAATCTCGATCATCATGGCCTTCCAAGTGTCCGAGGAATTGAATTTCATATATTGAAGCTACTGGAAACAAGACGTGTCAGGCTGGGTGTTGGAGATTTGCCTATGTTCAAAAAATAATGAAGCCAGTGGTGGAGGGGTAGGACAGGCCAGGGTGGGGGTGCCACAGGGAGGCACATGTGTGGGAGGGGCCAATTGAGCCTATTTTCGACCTCACAACTCTGCCCTGGCCAGCACTAATGAACCTGGTGATCAAACTGGGATTTTCAAGCAAAGGGCTGAAGGTGCTGTCTGGCTTTTTTGTGCTGCTTATGGTAAACTGTAAGAGTGGTAAATTGAAGGAAGAATTGTTAAACATGAAAGAACCAAGACTTGATGATTTGAAAAGTCCCAATCTCTCTGGACAGCAAAAGATGCTCGAATTAAGAAATGACTTTGAGTACTTTCAGGAAAACGGGGTCTAGACATACAGCCAAGGATAAGACTGCATAACTACTGGTTAAGACTTCAAAAAGATCAAAGGATCAGCATGTTATTCTGTCTCACAAAGAGCCTTTTAAAGAGATGAAGGTGTGTCTTACTGATTGTCTCAATGGAACAATCGGATGGCTGGGAAGCATCAGGACGTGATCTCTCAGGCTTCTGACCAGGCCCCAAAGGTGGAGAAGGGCTTTTCTTGGAGAGATTTGTGGGTATAACTTTTGTCTGGTACAGTAAACTCAAATAAGATTCACAGAAATCCTACAACATTTTTAAGATAATGACACTAGCAGAAACACTGTCGTTTTGGACCAAAAGTAGCAGAGACCGTGCAAAATGAAAAAAGGTTAGTAGGCCCCAGAAATTTTAATGGCAAGAAGTAAGTCAAGTCAACTAATCAGTCACAAACACACTCTAGTTTTCATGAAAAAGGATGACTCAGAGGTAGCAGCTTCTGAAATGGCTTTCAAAGATTCCTGAATCCTGGGATCCATGTCCTACCCTCTCTTTGAGTGTAGGCTGGGTCTGATGACTTGTTTCTAACAAATAGAATATGAATCATATTATTATTTCCAAGATTAGGTTATAAAATACTGTGGTTTCCATCTTGTTCCTCTTTTTCCCTCTTGCTTGTTTACTGTGATCACTGTAGGTTGCTGTACGTTGTGAGTTTCTCATGCCTAGAGATCCCTCTGGCCTGGAGCTCATCAGGAACTTAGACCCTCATTCCAACAACCCGCAAGGAACCAAATCCTTGTGGATTGTTTCAAGCAATTGCTTGAATGAGGTTGGAAGCAGACTCCCCCTTGTTGAGGCTTACAACAGTAACAGCCTTGATTAAAGCCTCAGGAGAAACTGAGAACTAGAGACCAGCACCCAGATAAGCTATGCTAGGCCATGCCTGGATTCTGGACCCATAGGAACCGTGAGATAATAAATGGTGTTTGAAGCCACTAAATTTTTGAGTAATTTGTTAGGCAACAATTGATAACTAATAGTCAGTGTTACTGTAGAATTATGCCCCCCCAACACAAAATTATATGTTGAAGTCCTAACACGCAGTGTCTCAGAATGCAACCTTATTAGGAAATAGTCATTGTATATATAATTAGTTAAGATAAGTCATACTGGAATAGGGTGATATCTAACCCTATATGACTGGTTTCCTTATAAAAAGGACAAATTTGGACATAGAGGAGCATGTACAAGAAGAAAGTCATGTGAAGACTTGAGGTCTGCTACCAGAAGCCAAAACTCTATCAGAAGTCAGGAGAGAGGGTGCAACAAACCCTTCTCTTGCACCTTCAGAGGGAGTGCAATGTGGCTCATGCCTTGATCTTGAACTTCTAGCCTGCAGAGCTGTGAGAGAACCCATTTCTGTTGTTTACGTCACTGATTTTTGGTACTTTGTTATGGCCGCCATAGCAATTGAGACAGTGAATAAAAAGGAAGGTAGGTGTGATGATGGAGTACCAAGCAGGACAAAAGTAACCAAGAAATGGTTTGCTTTAATCCCAGCGGTCATCTGAAATGCGGACACCTCACGCCGAAGCGCAGTAAAAAAAGGTCTGTATGTTTATCCCTATTCAAACACCATCAGCACCGGGCTGTTGTGATCACAAAGGAAGTTACAGAGCCACTGTAAACAGTGTCCCAGGTGGGCAGGTCTCTCCTTCACACACCTCACAAACGTAAGAGGAAAACAACGCAAAGCAAAATCACAAGGCACAGTAAAAAGAAAAGCAAATCTAAGAAAATCCACATGAATCTCATCTTTGGTGTGAATTTTCTTTTTAAAAAAGAGAAATGAAAATTTGACTCCCTCTTGTGTAAATTAATTTACAGCACTAGCTGACCTATTTAAAGAAACCACAGGGTGAATCACTTGAACAGAAAAACATAAAAGAAAAGAAAGAAAATCATCTTCGAATGTACCCCTTACATAAGTCTGGGTTCTATGGAGAAGCACTGTAGCTCAGCTCTGAAGGTGATTGAGTGGGATTCAAGGTGTTAGGATCCATCATTTCTCAAACTCTATAAATATTCACTTTCAATTAATAGACAAAAAGAAATTGATTGTGGAAAATTTGGGGCTGAAAAACAGTCACTCTGATTAAAATTCATGCTGATTGCTCTCATCCAATGCCGGCAAGTCCTGGTGGGAAGAAAATCCTTTTTGTTGACTTTGTTAATACTCAAGAAGAAAGACTGAAGAAATGAATTGCATTCCAGCGGTCCTCAGAGGAAAGCGCCAGGTCCTGAGGCAGCATAATTATTTGCCTCCAGCTGATGACCTTTTCTCCCTGGTGACAGACACAGAAAGGGAAGGGAGAAAGGCTCTCCAGAGCTCTGTGTGAGCTGCAAATGCCAGGAAATCGCTCTGTTCCTAACCAGTTGCTGTAGAAATGTAGGTTATGTGCGGTACATAAAGCTGCAATGGATTGTGGCTCCTACTGCCTCTGCCAGATCCTCTGAACATAGATTCAGACACATCCCACTACCAGCGGCTGGTCTTTGTAGAGCAGACTTTTAAAAGCATTGGACATGCACGCACACATGCACGCACACCCACACAGCAAACTTTCATGGAAAAAATATGGAAATGCAATCATGATAAAGAGTGACATTTCTTAAGGTGCATCATTTGCAATATTTTGATTAACTCCCGTTTCAGAATGGCAAAACAGCTTATGTTAATAAACAGAGAACTCCAATTAGACATCTGTGCATGCAATCTAAATGGAACTCTTGGAGGGCTCACATGTGTCTCTAGTTTTCCCACAGTCTTTGTGTGGGCAACCCAGCCTGAGAGTTGGGAAGAAGGTGTTCAGTGATCTCATGAACCACTGATGGGGTTAGCCTGCAAATCCCGCTGTTTTGTTGATGGTGTTTATTTCTTCTCTTGTCCTCTGACATGGATCTCTCACGGTCTGACTCCCTGATCTAAAAGCCAGAGGAAAGCAGCAGCTCGCTGTCAAGAAGCCTTGACTGGATTTTCTGAAAGCATTTCACTGTTTGGAACTGAAGGAAGCCACAGCGTGATAGAAAGGGCATGGACTTAGGGGCCAGACAGATGTGAATTTGAATTTAAACCTTGCAAGTTATGAATCATGTGATTTGGGCAAATTACTTAAGCTTTCTCAGCCCAATCCCTTCACAAGTGAATAGGAATGTTAATAGTTAACCCTCACACAGATTTAGAGCTAGGCACTCTTTTAATGTGATGAAAACACAGCAGAAAATCAAAGTGGCAAAAACCCATGCCTTATAATATGGAGAGACTCATGATGAATGGAAATAAATTAATTATATAGTAAATTGGAAAGTGATAAAGGCTATGAAGAAAAATAAAATGAGAGAAGGGATATGGAGGATGTGGAAGCGGGAGTTGCCATTTTAAGTAGGGTGATATGGGAAGGTCCCACTGGGAAATGGCCATTTGGCACGTGGGTGTCAGGGGAAGAGCTGGCAGAAGGACTAACAAGTGCAAAGCTCTTAAGCAAGAGTTCCATGGAGGTCTTCAAGGGGAAGCTAAGAAATCATTGTGGCTGGAACTCAGGGAAGAAGGGTGAGAAACTGGAAGGAATGCAAAGAGATAATCAAAATGTTCAGGTGTAGGTTGAACGTTACAGGCCATGACACAAGATGAGACTTTTATATTTAACAAGATGAAAAACCATTTATTTATTGTGAACCACAAAGTGGCTTGATCATTAAAGATTTAGTGCATTAAAAGAAGATTAAAAAAAAAACGAGAAGGAGGAGAAGAAGAGGAAGGATATAAAGCACATGGCATGTCTCCTGGCATATACAGGTGATTTTTAACATGCTATTTTGAAAACTTCTTCAGATTCCACAGAATCACAGCAATCTTCCCATCTCTTCCCCATCCCCAAGACTGTGATTTATGCATAAAAGTTTTGTTGGAAATGTTTATGTTGCCTGAATTAATGTCATGAAACTTAAACAATGGAAATTAAGTTTAAAGCCAAAGCATGTTATTTTCTTAGAGATTCTGATGATTTCTGTGGGTGAGTTCTGCATGGCTGGGTCAAGAAAGTCAGACAATGTCTCACCATCTCTTATTAGAGGCCCAAAGATGGGGTGCTTTTGAACACTTAAAAAACAAAACAAAACAAAACAAAAAACAGAGAAAGACAAAGACAAGAATGAGGCTGATAGGATACTTTGTCCATTTGGTGAAAAACTTACTTGTTTTGGAATCTTGTGATCCTGTAGGCATTACATCAATTTACATACTAGACCTGTAGTATAGATACCAGACTTAGATTTATATACTAGACTTCTGCTAAGCTGACAAAGTTCAAAGGAGACACCAAGATTCAAGAGAAGCAAGCTGACCAATACTCTTTTCTATGGTCTAAATGTCTGTACTCCCATCCACAAAATTCATATTTTGAACTCTAATTCCCAGTTAAATAATATTAAGAGGTGGAACCTTTGGGAGGTGATGAGGTCATGAGGCCTCCACCCTCATGAATGTGAGTAGTGGCCCTAAAACCGAGGCTTGCAGAAACCCTTTTGCCCCTTCTCTCATGTGATGACCCAACAAGAAGCTGCCATCTATAAGGAATGGGTCCTCTCCAGACACTGAACCCGCTGCCACCCTGAACTTGGACTTCCCAGCCTCCAGAACCATGAGAGATACATATCTGTTCTTCATAAATTACTCAATCTGAAGTATTTTGTTACGGTAGCTAGAACAGACTAAGACACCCTCCCTTTACAAGATTTGAGGTTGTTGAGTGACTACATTAGGGTTGCTAAAAATGGCTCCTGAGAAAAAATGCTTACAACTTCCAAGTTGGCATTTCAAGCCTTGAGTTATCTTTTGACTGTTGGATAAAACAGTATTTGAGAGACCTAAAATGCTTCACTATTCAAACCTTAACTAGTTTTCTGCCAAACCAGTCTTTTCATGCAA
Organism: Cheracebus regulus; assembly: GCA_963574635.1. NCBI lineage: Eukaryota > Metazoa > Chordata > Mammalia > Primates > Pitheciidae > Cheracebus > Cheracebus regulus. The sequence continues at coordinate 1,011 of CAUYQU010093808.1, read as the reverse complement.
TCTTTTGCTGAAGGAATGGCTTCTGTCTAGTGTCCAAGCCAGAAACCAGGCAATCAGAGACTTCTCACACATAATTGATGATCCAGTGATGTTAATTCTACTTTTCAAATAGTTTTCTTAGCTTCCACATTTCCACTGTCACTGCTGTAGATCAAAACATACTCCGTTCCAACTCCTCTCCCTGTTTCTTATCATGTCTTCTAATATGTCCAGTAACTGACCTATTTGAAGGAAATAAAACTAATTTAGCCCTTTCCTACTTAAAATTCTCCAATTTCTCTTCATTGCCTAAATTTCTTAGATCTATAATTAGACTCTGATCTGACTACTGATCATATCAGAGTCTAGAGTACTGAGCATTTCTCTGGCATTACTTCTCAGTATTCTTCCTTTTTGTCTTCTTGTTTCTCCAACCAAAAGACACCTTATGATCCTGCCATATTGAGCTTGTCGTTCTCCTAAAATGCACCAAACTGCTTTCAACAGCTTCTTTTCCAATTGCCCTGTCAGCCTGGAGTGCCAACTCAGGGTTATGTGCCTCACAGACCTGTCCCTACAGGGAGTAGTCAACCAACGTTCCAACTCCTGAGTAGGGATGGCTTCTCCTGGGCCACTCCCAGACCACCAATGCGGCAGGAATTTTTAAGCAGACCCCTTCTGGAAACCAGAGGGCTCCTCTGAAGAGGAACATTGGCTCCATCTCTCAACAGCTCTGCTTTCTGAGACCGCACAGTGTCCAGGATGCTTCCACCTGGCCATCCTTCCCTCTCTTTTCCACTGAGGCTTAGACTAGTGGTCTAACAGCTCTCCAAGTTTCTCCTAGATCCGTCCACATTTCTCTCACAGGTGTTTTTCATAATAAAATTCCTGTATGTTTAATCCTCTCTTGGAATCTGCTTCTCAGAGGAACAAGTCACACACTAACACAATGACCATCTGGAAAGGCCTACTTATACAGTTTGACTCTGTGTCTCCACCCAAATTTCACCCTGAATTGTAATCCCCATATTC
>CAUYQU010093807.1:0-14453 GCA_963574635.1 Cheracebus regulus | reverse complement strand
TTCATCCATGTCCCTACAAAGGACACAAACTCATCATTTTTTAATGGCTGCATAGTATTCCATGGTGTATATGTGACATATTTTATAAGTTTCATAGACCATAATGCAAAGTCAGTGTCAGTAGCTTTGTTCATATATTTTACAGAAAAAGTAACATATAAATATTTCCAAATAATATTTTAGCTAAATTTAAATGCCCATTTTCTAAAGTAACGGCAGTTTTTAATTTTTCCATGCATAATTTTGTGCCAATTTGCATTAAAACAATTCTCTATTATCTGGATGTTTCTTTTTATTATTCCTAGCTATGGTGCTTTACCTCTGAGGTAAAAGATTCACTCTACGTACAGCTCCAAACATCTTTACACATTGGAAGTTTTTTAATGGCATATTATTCTATGGACTATTTTATAAAATCAGATTGCACTCAACGATCTCTCTTAATTCTGATCTAGTAACAGTGTTGTTGCATTCTGGATAAACAGATTATTTTCTCTTGTCCTAGTTTGGAAATGATTTGTGCTTACTCATTTCCAGCTATATCTTCTGGCATTGCATGCTTTTAAAAATATAAGGTGAAGCATTATTGATATTACCTCACAGCAAAAATCATTCAGAAGCAAGCAAACAGATAAGCAAGAACACTGATAATGTAGGAGTATATATTGACTATTTCAGTGAGGAACTCAAATTGTGAGAAGTCTATAACCTTTGAAGGCACTGTATACATCATTCACTCATTTATTCATTATTCATTCTACAGGCATTTCTTAAGTGTATATAAAATAGTAGACAGGATGCTAGCTGCTGAGATGCAGGGTGAAAAGGCAGCAATCTCCTAAAATAATATAATAAATACTTTTTTAACTATAAGACAACATATCACACATTTTGCTTACACTGTTTCATGTAATTTTCATTACAAGCCAGATAAACTGAAAGTTTATTAGTCATTATACTGGTTAAGAAACTGGGGCTCGTGACATCAGGCTTTTCAATGATCATAAAATTAATGATTCATGGAACCAGAATTTAAACTCCAATCTTTTTTTCCTGTATAAACCATGCTTTATGTACTAATTTTATTTTATGATAAGAAAAACTTTCAGGAATATAGAAGACAGCATTGTGTAGGACTTGAGAACATGTACTTTGGAGTCAAATAATTGCTAGTTCAATTTTTAACTAACAGGTGAAATTCTGGACAAGTGACTTAAAAGTTCTAATGTCAAGTTTATTTACAAATGGAAAAAAAGACAAAATAATACGGATACCACAGCCTTCTTAACTAGCATTATGCTTCGAACACAATGTGCAGACTCTAGGTACTAAGTAAATCCTTGTGGAATAAATGTAGTAAAACATATTAAGCATTTTGCACACCCCTTTTAGAACGCCATCAGTACTCAATAAATGTCAAATTTCTGAAACTCCCCTGACTACTGGAGCTCTGATTTCTAGGTAAGTTCTCAATTCTTTTTCAAATGTAGTTTTTTCTTCTTATGTTACATATTTCCCTGTTCTCTAATAAAGGCAACTTTCCATCCAGTAGTGGTTATTACTGTTAAATTATCTAAATCAGTGAAAATAATAGTGAACCTCTGCTTTATTGTGTTATATGGGAAACATTGTTATTACTGATTGTGTCATATCACATTTGATTCACACAGCAATTACAGGAGGATACTAGGTTTCATAGAGTTTAGTAAGAGATAAGAAATATGAGCTTGGCTTTGTACTCTCACTCCTTACCATAATAATCTAACTCAGTGATATTTCATAGACCTATGAGTTTAATAAAATACCTGAATCTGGTTGTGTATATACAAGATACATAAAGATAATAAAAAGTAGTTAGTTGGTCTGAGTCAATTTTTTGTACCTGTATAATCATTCTGAATGGCCATAGTTGTATGGTGGACATCTGTACTAATTGTTAAGTATGCTGTGGTCTGAGAGCGTGATTAGTTTTAGAATAATTTTGTCTAGTATTCTGCTTCTCCTAACCACTGATATATTTCCCAAGAAATCAGGCTACATTCTACTTAAGGAAAATCTCCAGACATAGCTTTGCAAACAGGTCGGTATGGTTTAACAGTATTGGCTTGGAGGAAAGCAGAGAATAAACCTGACATTTTTGTTTTACCAAAAGGATGCTGTGCTATCTCTCAATATAAAGAGTATAGGAGGGTGAAGTTATTTTTATTTTCAAAGGTATAATTTTCAACAACACTCATCTGTCTAGGAGCTCAATTTTAAGTCAATTTAGTTCCAAGATGTAATATAAAGTACGAGACAGTATAAAATGGCTTAGGACTCAGAGTAATTTGATTTGAATTCTATATCCTCCTCCTACCAGCTGTGTGAAATTGGGAATTACTTGTAATCTTGGTTTTTCTCATGTGTAAATAAGGATGATGTTATCACCTGTACAAGGCTATAATAAGGTTGACATGATGTATAGAAAGTCCTTAGCACAGAGCATAGCATAGTACAGGACATCCAGTTAAGGATGTCTAGTATGCAATTTAATACATGGCTCTGTGGTTTAGGGGCAAAGTTGGAGCCAGAGAGAGAGATTTGAGAGAGTTTTAACTACAGAGATAATAGCATATAGAAATGACATCATATTTGAAAAAGGGGTAGTTTGAAGATCAGACAGTACACTTCATTTGAAGTTGTCATTCAAATGAAAGCTTCATTGCTAGTCATAACCTTAATGCTGAGTCCAGGTCCTGTAACCAGAAAGAAAGCGAGAGCTCTGGAAACCCAGAATGGCAAACTAGCAACTGCGACTGTTCAATGGTGTGTCCATGATGATTTAAAACTAAATAATCATCACCCCATTGGTGAGTTCAATGATGCTTTTATCACAGCAGGATAAATTCCTCTTGTCAAAATTGGCACCCATTATGCAAATGAAATTTGAAGGGTTCATTAACTAAATGGTAATTGTAATAACTTGCATTAAAGAAATGATATACAAAATTTCTATCAAGCGAAATTACTTTATTTCTACAATAACCTTTAAAATGTTTCTCAGTGAATAATAAATCAAAATTCTAAAATTATAGATATTTAATGGACTCATAGCTGACATTCTGTTCATGATGCATTTTTAAATTTGTCTCTTTCCTGGCTATTTCTTTGGTTACTGCTTACGGTACTAACAGGAAAGATACTGGCCATTATTTCAAGGCACAGCATTGTATTGACAGCTTATAGACATGTACAATCAACAAGGTTTGAAAGAAAATTCAAAGCTTTTCTAATCCTCTCAGTTAGATCTACAAATACCTCATATGTGCTGAAATAATAACATCTATCACTGGCCTTGTTTATGCAATAAATTTTAAAGTATTTCTTCTTCAATTTTTCTGGAAAAGATTTGTATTGAACTGGCATTACTTTTCTTAAATGTTTGTTAGTATTTAACAGAGCAACCATCTTAATTTTATCTGTAGAACATTTTAATTTGAAGTGAAGCAGCATATGTTTAAGTCTGGCTTTTTAAATCTAATATAACAATTTCTATCTTTAAATTGATGCATTTAGAACATTTATATTGATAACAATTTCTATCTTTAAATTGATGCATTTAGATCAATTGTACTGATATTAACTATTGACATAGTTAAAGCTACCATCTTGCTATTTATTTTCTATTTATTTCATCTTTTCTTGTTTCCTTTTTTTTTGTCTTTGGTTGAATTCACTGAATATTTTTTATGATTCTGTTTTATTTTCGTTATTGTCTTATTAGGTATATATCATTTTTTAGTGGTTGCATTAGTGTTTACTGCATACACCTTTAACTTATTTAGTAAACCTCCAAGTGATATTATTTTACTTCATATATAGTATGAGTTTTAGAATAGTATACTTTTAGAAACAGACTTTATTTTTTAGAGAAGTTTTATGTTCATAGTATAATTGAGCAGAAGTTACAAAGATTCCCCATGTACCTCCTGTCTCCATGTATGCATACCCTTCCCCATTATCAACATCCCCCACCAGAGTGGTTCATTAGTTATAATTGATGAGCCTATATTAACACCTGACTATCACCCAAAGCCGATAGTTTACATTAGGTTTTACTCTTGTTATTGGAAACTCTATGGGTCTGGACAAATATACAATGACACATACCTACTTTTATAATATCATACAGAGTAGCTTTACTACGCTAAAAATTCTTGGCTGGGCACAGTGGCTCACACCTGTAATCCCAGGACTTTGAGAGGCTGATGCGGGTAGATCACCTGAGGTCAGGAACTTGAGACCAGCCTGACCAACATGGGAAACCCCATCTCTACTAAAAACACAAAAATTAACCTGCCATGTTGGTGTATGCCTGTAGTCCCAGCTACTTGGGAGGCTGAGGCAGGAGAATCACTTGAACGCGGGAGGCGGAGGTTGCAGTGAGCCAAGATCACGCCACGGTACTCCAGACGGACAACAGAGCGAGACTTTGCCTCATAAATAAATAAATGAATAAATAATCTGGACTCCACTTGTTCATCCTTATTTTCCTCAGCCTCTAGACAGCCATGAATTGTTTTAATGTCTCCATCTTTTTCCCTCTCCTCAAATCTCATATACTTAGATTCATACAGTATGTTGTCCTTTCAAATTGGCTGCTTTCACTTAATAATATACATTTTAAGTTTTCTCTCTTTTCTCATGGCTTAAAAGCCATTTTTTCAGTGATGTATAATATTTTATTGTATTACCACAATTTATTTCTCTATTCACCTATTGAAGGATATCTTGGTTGCTTTCAAGTTTTGGCAATTATAAATAAATACGCTATAAACATTTACATGCTAGTTTTTGTGTGGTTATGTTTTCAGCCTCTTTGGGTAAATATCAAGAAGGGTGATTACTGGATCATATAGTAAGAGTATGTTTAGTCTTGTTAAAAACTGCCAGCCAAAATGTCTTTCATAGTGGCTGTAACATTTTGCATTTCTACCAGCAATGAATGAGAGTTGCTGTTGCTCCACCTCCTTGTCAGCACTTGTTATACTTTTGGTTTTCCTTTCTTGGCCTTAACACCTTACATTTTACCTTTATATCTGTAATAAAATCTATAAGATATGGTTATTTGGTTTGATTAGATAGCTAATATCTTTTATTATACTTTAAGTGGCTGGGATACAGGTGTAGAACATGCAGGTTTGTTACATAGGTATACATGTGCCACAGTGGTTTGCTGCACCCATCGATGTGTCGTCTACATTAGGTATTTCTCCTAATGCTATCCTCCCATAGACTCCTGTCCCCAGATAGGCCTCAGTGTGTGATGTTCCCCTCCCTGAGTCCCAGTGTGTTCTCATTGTTCAATTCCCACTTATGAATGAGAACATGCAGTGTTTGGTTTTCTGTTTGATTCCTGTGTTAGTTTGTTGAGAATGATGGTTTCCAGCTTCATCCATGTCCCTGCAAAGAACATGAACTCATCTTTTTTTATGGCTGCATAGTATTCCATGGTGTATATGTGCCACTTTTTCTTTATCCAGTCTATAACTGATGGGCATTTGGGTTGGTTCCAAGTCTTTGTTATTGTGAACAGAGCTGCAGTAAACATATGTGTGCAGGTATCTTTATGGCAGAATGATTGATAATCCTTTGGGTATATACCCAGTAATGGGACTACTGGGTCAAATGGTATTTCTGATTCTATATCCTTGAGGAATTGCCACAGTCTATTCCACACTGGTTGAACATACACTCCCACCAACAGTGTAAAAGCGTTCCTATTTTTCCACATCCTCTGCAGCATCTATTGTTTCCTGACTTTTTAATGATTGCCATTCTAACGGGCATGAGATGGTATCTCGTTGTGATTTTGATTTGCATTTCTCTAATGACCAGTGATTATGAGTTTTTTCATATGTGTGTTGGCTGTGTAAATGTCTTCTTTTTCTTTTTCTTTTTTTTTTGAGACAGAGTCTCATTCTGTCAACAGGCTCCAGGCTGGAGTGCAGAGGCGCAATCTCGACTCACTGCAACCTCCACCTCCTGGGTTCAAGCAATTCTCCTGCCTCAGCTTCCCGAGTAGGTGGGACTACAGGCATGCACCACCATGCCCAGCTCATTTTTGTATTTTTTAGTAAAGACAGGGTTTCACCATGTTTGCCAGGATGGTCTCAATCTCTTGACCTCATGATCCACCTGCCTCGGCCTCCCAAAGTGCTGGGATTACAGGTGTGAGCCACTGTGACCAGCCAGATGTCTTCTTTTGAGAAGTGTCTGTTCATATCCCTCATCTACTTTTTGATAGAGTTGTTTTTTCTTGTAAATTTGTTTAAGTTCTTTGGAGATTCTGAATATTAGCCCTTTGTCAGATGGACAGATTGTAAAAATTGTCTTCCATTCCATAGATTGCCTGTTCACTCTGATGTTTCTTTTGCTGTGCAGAAGCTCTTAATATCTTTTAAAAAGAAGTAATAAACAATATTATATTTACCTGCATGGTTATCATTTCTAGTGCTCTTCATTCATTTACGTTGATCCATATTTCCATCTCCATTTTATTTTCATTCTTCCTGAAGGACTTTTTAATATTTTTTTGTAGTGTGAAATAACTTGTAATAAAGTATTTCAGGTTTTATATGTATGTCTGACAGTGACTTTATGTTATTTAGCCTTGAATTTTGAAACATATTTTCGCTGGGTATAGAATTCTACATTGACAGATTTTTTTGTTGTTGTTCCATAGTTTAAAGACTTTGCTATCTTTTCTTCTCATTTGTATTGCTGTCAAAAAGAAATTTCCTATTATTCTTAAATTTGTTCTTCTGCATGAAATTCATCTTGTTTTCCCTCTGGTTGAAGTTAATTTTTTTTTTTTACTTTGTTACAAGCTTTGAGTATTTTAATAATAATGTGTCTTCGTTTAGTTTTTCTCATAGTTTTTATGTTTGGGGTTCACAGAGTTTTTTGGATTCACAGATTTACTTCTCCTCCCTCCACCTCAGGGACTCTGATTAGCCACATATTGTTTCTCAAAGTTATTTCACAGCTCATTGATATTCTTTTCATTTATTTTTGTCTTCTTTTATCTTTTTGCTTCAGTTTGGATACTTTCTAGTTAAGTCTTCAAATTCACAAAGTTTTCTTCTGCTATATCTAATATGTCTTTAATCTTATTTAGTATATTATCTAGTACATTTTTTAATTAGTCACTGTAGATTTTATCCTCATAATTCAGATTCTGACCTTTTTGAACATATTGAATAGTTATAGTAACTTTTTGAACATATTGAATAGTTACAGTAACTAACTTAATATCTTTCTCTACTAATTCTAACATTGATTTCTATTTTGGCTCTACCTTAACTTATTAATTATTCTCATTGTGAGTCATGTTTTTCTGCTTTTTCAGTATACCTGAAAATATTTGATTGGATGCCATACATTTTGAATTTTACCTTGTTGAATGCTGAATATTTTTGCACTCCCATTTTTAAGCTTTGTTGTGTTTACTAATTTAGTTTTAAGTTGTTTAATTACTTGAAAACAGTTTGATTCTTTCAGGTATGGATTTTATGCTTTGGTAGGTGGGTCTTGAGTAGTGCTCTAATTAGGGCTAATTATTTTTCACTCTTGAAAAAAGACCTTCTTGATTACTCTACCCAATACCCTGTAAATTAGTTTCTCCATTTAAGATGGTGGGAAGAGACACTGTTCCCATCCTTGTATGAGTACAAAGGCCCAGTCCCTCACACTGATCACTGCACAATGGAATAGTTGAGAGGTATCCTCTAAAATAATCTCAAGTTTTTGTTTTTTTTTTTCTTCGTGCAGCTCTCTGGTACTCTGTCATGTCACTTTGGTTTTCCTGATCTTGCTTCTCATCTTCTCAACTAAGGAAGTTGGTTTGTTTCTGCCTGAGTCTTCTCCCTGTGAGCTACAGCCTAGAAACTCTCTCAAGCTGCTAAGATTGAGTAATTATAAGGGTTACCTCATTTGTTTTCTGTCTTTTATGGCTTATCATCTTTTATACCTAATTCTAGTGTTTTGAAAACAAGTGTTTCATATATTTGTCTTCTTTTTTTGTGTTTTTCTGGTTTATTCTGGCATTGAGTGAAAATTCAAATTCTCAGACTGCATCATATTATTTTTTAATTTAGCTGTAAATATAATATGTGAATTCATATTTTCCCTAAAATAGCCTCTGCTCTTAACTATTATGCTAAACCACAATATTGCAGAAGCTATTGTGTTACTTTCAGAGAAAAAAAAGAGTATCATCTTCTTTTCTACAGGGAATAATAAAGATAAACACAGAGGTACTAAGCAGGAGGATGGAGAGTTTACACCTCACGGAAGGAATAGAAAAAGCTGTCATCATAAGGAGAGGTGGGTAAAAGAAAAGGAATGGAAGGCCAAAGCCTAGATCTGCCACTGAAGAGAGGGAGCCAGAAATCCAATGAAGGATGAAGAAGAGCATTGCCAAGCAAGTGTCCTCAGCCAAGTTGTGGTTGGAGAGGACAAGTGTCTAGTAAGCCAAGCTTGATGGCTACAGCTAACACTGTAGCCCAGAAGTAGGAACAGAGTAGAGAAAGCAAAATGTGAAGATAATGCAGGGCTTGCTACTGAAATACCAAGAGATGGATGTGTCAAAGCAAGGAAGTATATCAGCAGTTGAAGTAACAAAATTCAGATATCTCGATTGGCAAAAAAAAAAAAAAGTCACATTTACCCATAAGAAGACTCATTTAATAATTTAAGAGAATAGTATTTAAAAATGTAAATATGGATGGAAAAGAATTTTTGTGACCAAGAAGAAGGAAGGCAAGAGATGACAAGTTATTTTGATTTTAGACTGAAGGAACTCAGGGACAGTATTTTATTCTGTTATTTGTGCCAGATGGCCCATATGAAGTAAAAATTAACAGAAAAAGAGAGTAATTGACCATTAGGCCAAGTATCTGAAAGATACTGAGTGCTTACAAAGAAATAATATTTTTGAGTCAAATGTTAAAGAACTCCAGTAAGGATGACACTAACAGAAGAGGGTTGATGTAGGTGCATTAACATAATTTCCAGTGCTGAAATGCTGAGGGACAATGGTCAGTTTGCATTATGTCTCCGGGCCATAGCACTACATGTGATATTTCCAGCTCAAATATAGGCAACCATAAATTCTTGCCTGGCAGGACTCATGGAAGGCAATTACCCATGCTACACAAGTCTTGGTGCACTGCAGTTTTCTGAAGGGAGTGCTCGTGTACATATCTGTATCTTAGCCTAAGTGCCTTCATTCCTTCTCTGGGGGCCTTGGCTGAGGTATTTTTCTTTACTTCAGCTCAGTACTTTCCCACTCCTTCCTTCCATCCCTGGACCACTGGTTCATAAAAAAGGCAGGAGCCTTTTATTCAGATCTCTTGGGCAGTAAAATCCCCATCCCCTTACCATCTCCTTGTCTTCACTGATCCACCTACACTTACTTGGTGCTATTCCATAGGGAAAAAAAGATGCTCGTGAGCCAGTGCCAGTTTTGCCTCTTGATTGCCATGCTACAGTTAGTGAATACAGGCTTGATTGTTACTTTAAGTTGAGCTCATCGTCCTAATTGACCATCTCAACACCTGGTTCTTCAATGGTCAGGGACTGAAAAATTAACCATTTTCCAGCTAAAATGAAATTACTTCAAGTGTTATAGTAACTTAAAATTATTATGGCTTCTCTAGTTTCAGTGAATTACTGCTATATCTTCCTGGCACAAAGTTTTACACATAAAGACTTTTCTCCGAGTTTCTGCAAAATGGACAAAAGGCCAGAAAACTAATTAGTGAGATTAGTCATGGCATTCTTAATATTCAATACATAATGTCACAATAATGTCAATTAACCAAAAGTTGATGCTGATTACTTAAAAACACCATGACAGAATATGTGGCTGATATTATAACTGTTCTTTGAAGATCAGACGCTTACTAATTTCCTGCAATTTACAGAATTGAATTCAGTCTGTTAATTGCAAACTAAATGTTTGCAGTCACACAGCAAACATTTGTGATTTTCAACTAAATTAGATACTCAGGCTGGTGTATTATTTTGTTGTTTTAAATTTGGCCTTTCTCATTTACAAATCATTTAATCATTTATGTATTTTTTGCCAAATACTTTATGTTGTGTCGACTACATTTCAGCCACTTTACTAAGCATTAAGATATAAATTTGAAAAATACTGGTACCTGTCCTCAACGAAATATCAGTGTTTATGCAATGCTAGTTATCTTATGAACAGCATGATTCAGTGTTGGTAAGAATAATTTTTATGAATCTGTTAAAATATTAAGAGGAAAATAAGAAACTTTTAAACACCAAATGTAATAGAAATGATGTTCCATGTTGTATAATTAAAAAAAAAATAGATTCATTTCTTTAAGTTTCCCAGAACATGGCAGAAAAACATTCTACTTAGTTTTTCTATGTTTGTGCAAGATTTTATCCACTCTTTGATTATTTTTCTCTTAGCATTGAAGCCTTGCCTTCAAAACATTATCTGTGGCTTTAAGAATGTAAGTAAAAGGCCCTTCCCTTCCTTTCCCTTCTCTCTCTCTTCCCCTTCCTAGCTCTACTTCCTTCTTTTTACTTTTATAATCAGAGGATTTAGAAAGCAGCTACCTGAGAGAGAAAAATAAATGTTGCGTTTTTATCTCAATGAAAAAGGTGTATAAAGAAATTTGTTTGATAAACCTTTGACCTAGATCTGCTTTTTTTTTATGTGTGATGTAGTGACTTAACATCAGAAAAAATGAAGTAAAAATATAAGTTCTTTAAATTCACATAGGATTTCCTCTTAGAAATGCTTAATGATTTGCTTGATTCTAATTGCAGTACAAGAATAAGATGAATGCCCAGATCTCAAATCAAAAGCAAAATCATCTAGATTTTTTAAAAAAATGCATTACATTTCTTTTCTCTTGGCATTTTAGAGCTGAAAACAAAAATAATCCCATAGACAAAAAAAAGTTGATTAAAGCATTTTGAGATTGCCATGTATATATGCTTGCCATATCATATAGACAGTAGTTACTTCAGAGAAAATACTTTTTATTTAACCAAAAGAAAAAACTGTAGTTAAAATGGATACTAAGGAAGAAACAACTTTTGATCAACAGGTATTGCAGTTATCTTACAATCTAAGAAAAAAGAATATATTCATGTTAAGTATTTTTGGGCTAAAATCTAGGATAAATTCATGGCTCTACATTCAGGGATAATAGAAGCAAAGCCATCCATTCTAGATAATAGACTTTGCTCATTCTTTTTTCATCCCTTTCTTTATTTCTTTTTTTTTGTGTTCCATATTTTCTCCCTGCATCCCATCCAAATATTGTTTGATGAAAAATGCATTTGAGGCAGATGTGGCTCTCAACTATTTCTCTTTAAAAAAGTTTTGTATTTTCATATAAATCTTATCGCTACCACTTATATCTTATTTTTAAAACAGCATAGGATTCCAGGATGCTGGTGATCTTTGTACTCATATTAGCATTAGTATAAAACACAGCACTTAGATTTGAAGTCTAATGAGAAAATCACTCAGGAACAGAAATTTGCCCCATGCATAATAACCAAATGGTGGTTCTCAAGAGCAAAGAATACAATTGTCCAGTGCTTACCAACTTTATGCATTGTATAACAATCCACAGGTTTGCCATAAGGGAGTGCCACTTGTATTGTTAACATTCTTCTTTGTTTTTAATTGTACTTTTAGCTCTGGGGTACATGTGCATACCCCACAGGGTTATTGCATAGGTATTCTTATGCCATAGTGGTTTGCAGTGTCTGTCCCCTCGTCGCCTATATCAGGCATTTCTCCCATTTTCCTTCCCCAGCCTCCCTGCTCCCGCTGTCTCTCCCCTAGCCCCATATCCCCCAACCTACCCCAGTGTGTGATGTTCCCCTCCCTATGCCCATGTGTTCTCATTGTTCAACAACCACCTATGAGTGAGAACAGGCGGTGTTTGGTTTTCTGTTCTTGTGTCAGTTTGCTGAGAATGATGGTTTCCAGGTTCATCCATGTCCCTATAAAGGACATGAACTCATCCTTTTTTATGGCTGCATAGTATTCCATGGTGTATATGTGCCACATTTTCTTTGTCCAGTCTATCATTGCTGGGCATTTGGGTTGGTTCCAGGTCTTTGCTACTGTAAACAGTGCTGCAATAAACATATGTGTTCATGGGTCTTTATAGTAGAACAATTTATAATCCTTTGGGTATACACCCAGTAATGGGATTGCTGGGTTAAATGGAATTTCTAGTTCTAGATCCTTGAGGAATTGTCACACTGTCTTCCACAATGGTTGAACTAATTTACACTCCCATCAACAGTGTAAAAGTGTTCTTTTTCCTCCACATCCTCTCCAGCATCTGCTATCTGTAGATTTTTTTAATGAACGCCATTCTAACTGGCATGAAATGGTATCTCAATTTAGTTTTGATTTGCATTTCTCTAATGACCAGTGATGATGAGCATTTTGTTGGCCACATAAATGTCTTTCCTTGAAAAGTGTCTGTTCATATCCTTCACCACTTTTTGATGGGGTTGTGTGGTTTTTTTCTGTAAATCTGCTTTAGTTCTTTGTAGATTTTGGATATTAGCCCTTTGACAGATGGGTAGATTGCTAAGATATTTTCCCATTCTGTTGGTTGCCAGTTCACCCTAATGATTGTTTCTTTTGCTGTGCAGAAGCCCTTAAGTTTAATTAGATCCCATTTGTCTATTTTGGCTTTTGTTCCCATTACTTTTGATGTTTTAGTCATGAAGTCCTTGTCTACGCCTGTGTCTTGAATGATGTTGCCTAGGTTTTCTTCTAGGGTTTTTATGGTGTTACATCTTACGTTTAAATCTTTAATCCATTTAGAGTTAATTTTAGTGTAAGTTGTCAGGAAAGGGTCCAGTTTCTGCTTCCTGCACATGGCTAGCCAATTTTCCCAACATCATTTATTAAACAGGGAATCCTTTCCCCGTTTCTTGTTTTTGTCAGTTTTGTCAAAAATCAGATGGTTGTAGATGTGCGGCACTGCTTCTGGGACCTCTGCTCTGTTCCATTGGTATCTCTGTTTTGGTACCAGTACCATGCTGTTTTGATTCCTGTACCTTGTAGTATAATTTGAAGTCTGGTAGCATGATGACTCCAGCTTTGTTCTTTTTGCTTAGGATTGTCTTGGCTATGCAGGCTCTCTTTTGGTTCCATATGAAGTTTAAAGTGGTTTTTTGTAGTTCTGTAAAGAAGGCTGATGGAAGCTTGATGGGGATAACATTGAATCTGCAAATTACTTTGGGCAGTATGGACATTTTCACAATATTGATTCTTCCTATGAGCATGGACTGTTTTTCCATCTGTTTTTGTCCTCTCTTATTTCCTTGAGCAGTAGTTTGTAGTTCTCCTTGAAGAGGTCTTTTACATCCTTTGTTAATAGTATTCCTAGGTATTTTATTCTCTTTGTAGCAATTGTGAATGGAAGTTCACTCATGATTTGGCTCTCTGTCTGTTATTGGTGTATTGTTTGTGATTTCTACACATTGATTTTGTATCCTGAGACTTTGCTGAAGTTGCTTATCAGCTTAAGGAGGTTTTGTGCTGAAATGATAGGATCTTTTAAATATACAATAATGTCATCAGCAAATAGAGACAATTTGAATTCCTCTTTTCCTAATTGAATACACTTTATTTCTTTTTCTTGCCTAATTGCTTTGGCTAGAACTTCCAATACTATATTGAATAGGAGTGGTGAGAGAGGACATCCTTGTCCAGTCCCAGTTTTCAAAGGGAATGCTTCCAGTTTTTGCCCATTCAGTATGATATTGGCTGTGTGACTGTCATAAATAGCTTTTATTATTTTGATATACATTCCATTGATACCTAGTTGATTGAGGGTTTTTAGCATAAAGGGCTGTTGAATATTGTTGAAGGCCTTCTCTGCACCTATTAAGATAATCACGTGGTTTTTGTCTTTGGTTCTGTTTATGTGATGGATTATGTTTACAGATTTGCATAGGTTGAACCATCCTTGCATCCCCAGGATGAAGCCTACTTGATCGTGATGAATATAAGCTTTTTGATGTGCTGCTGCATTTGGTTTGCCACTATTTTATTGAAGATTTTTGCATCAATGCTTATCATGGATAATGGACTGAAGTTTTCTTGTTTGTTGTGACTCTGCCAGATTTTGGTATCAGGATAATGTTAGTCTCATTAAATGAGTTAGGATGGATTCCCTCTTTTCGTATTGTTTGCAATAATTTCAGAAGGACTGGCACCAGTTTGTCTTTGTATGTCTGGTAGAATTCGGCTGTGAACCCATCTAGACCTGGACTTTTTTTGGTTGGTAGACTATTAATTGCTGCCTCAACTTCAGCCTTTGTTATTGGTCTATTCAGAGTTTCAACTTCTTCCTGGTTTAGTCTTGGGAGAGTGCAAGTGT
>CAUYQU010093804.1:0-14346 GCA_963574635.1 Cheracebus regulus | reverse complement strand
CATCCTTTTTGTGCTGGTTTCTTCCCATCTTTGTGTATTTATCCTCCTGTCATCTCTGTAGTTGCTGACTTTCAGATTGGGCCTCTGAGTGGATGTCTAGTTTGTTGATGATGAAGTTATTTCTGTTTCTTAGTTTTCCTTCTAATAGTCTGGCTCTTTGCTGTAGGACTGCTGAGGTCCATTCCAGGCCCTGCTTCCTGGGGATCACCTGCAGCAGCTGCAGAACAGTAAAGGTTGCTACCAGTTTCTTCTTCTGCTATCTTTGTTCCAGAAGGATACCCGCCAAATGTCAGTTTGATCTCTCCTTTATGAAGTGACTCTTTGGATATACGGGGGTCAGGGAGCTGCTTGAGGAGACAGTCTGTCCTTTATAGGAGCTCAAGTGCTGAGTTGTGAGCTCCATTGTCCATTCAGAGCTGCTGGGCAGGTACGTTTAAGTCTGCTGCAGCAGTACTCATAAATCCCTTTTTTTTTTCCCCCAGGTGTTCTGTATTGGGGAGTTAGGGCTTTATAAATAACTTGGGGAGTTATTTATGAGTTTCCAGTGCACTGCTGCCTTTTTTTTTTCAGGGCTGCCCTGCCCAGCAAGGAGGCAGCCCAGTCCCTGTCTGCCTGCAGTGGCTTTGCTGAGCTGCTATGGGCTCTGCCCAGCTGTCATGTGAACCTCCCTGCAGTCCTGTTTATATAGGTGTAATTAGATCTGCCTCGGCAATAGTGGCCCACCTCTGTAATGGCGGGTTGCCTTGGCAACGGCAGGCTGCCTCTGCAATGGCGGACTACCTCTGTAGTGTTGGAGTGCCCTGGTAATGGCGGACACCCCTCCCCCACAGAACTGGACTGTCCCGGGTTCAGTGGTGCCCGCTGCGAAACTCTCAACCGAGAGCATTTCCAATTGCTGTTTTAGCCGAGCATGATCACCTGGCTCGCTGTCTCAGAGCCTTTTGTTTTTTAGTTGAATGGTCGAATCCCAGGTGTTCCAGTCACCTGTTGAAAAGGCGCCGGGATCTGTGTGATTTCCCCTGCGGGGACACACTGTGCAGGCTGAAACAGTGGTGCTGAAATTTGTAGCACTTTTTTGCCTGGGAATCTCCTGGGCTGGCTCCCTGATTCAGTCCCCTTTTTAATCTGCCTTCCCATAGCTACACTTGCCAGTTAAAAGGGCACACAGACCAGTGTATTTTGTACAGAGAACCGCCATGCCGGAGCGCCAACAAAGCAGCCACGCCGGCCAAAACAGCTGTGCTGGCCGAAACAGTCACGCTGGCCAAAATAGCTGCACTGGTGACCCATGGGGCTGCTCCGCCTGGGAATTTCCTGGTCTGGGGGTAATAAAAATCTGTCTAGAAATGCAGCGTCCACTCACCCTCTGCACTTTCACTGGGAGCTGCAATCCTGAGCTGCTCCTAGTTGGCCATCTTGGATCTCCGCCACACAATATTTTATCTAGTTAAGTCACAATAATGCAAAAGTTATTCTAGGATCATAAGAATGTGTTGCTTCTACTCTAATTCCTAGAATTCTGTTCCCTATCTACCAACATGGAAGAAATATTATAAACAGATATGTTAGCATTGAACTTAACTTTTTACATGATGCTATGAATTGTTTCCCGTGTAGTCACAATTTGGAAGAGTTTGGCTATAGAGACTAGTTTTAATTATTACACAATATTATTCAATAGCTTTTTAAAGCATCTCTCTATAAATGTTTATCCTCAAAATAATCTGTATAGTAAATAAAATGATGATATTGAGAATCAGAAAAATTAATTGAAAAAAATGGCTTTAATGAGCTACTCTATGTGAATTACCTAAACCTCTTAAGTAGCAGAATGATCTTGAAATGCTTGATTTAGGTTTTAGATTTACATTTTTCCTTTAGCATACTCACTCATTCATATCTTGGGTAGTTTCAGATTATGCGATGTCACTGCCTGTTAAGTTTCATGAATACATATTAACACATATTTACTAAAGTGAAGTTCTAGAGGCAGAGTTTCAATAATAAGAACATTATACCTTCAATGTTATGAATATGCTAATTTTGCTGTAAAAATCAAGCAAGAAAATCTAATTTTATTTTTAAAATAAATATCCAATACAAATCTGATAAATCACATAAATACAACTGGATAACTAGCAGAATATTTTGCACAGTAAGGATACCTCCTGAGACTGAGGTTCATATTCTTATATAATTCATGCTATAAATTCTAGGTACCATACTGCATTAAGTCACTGCAAAAAGAAGATCAAATTATGAGTTTTAAGCAAATGTACATTAATCTCTGCTCTGCTTACACCAGTGTTACATTTCTGAATAATAACTAATCTGATATGATGTCACCACAAATATTGTCTGTTCTGAGTTCTTAGTCTTTAACCTCTCTCTGAATAAGAAGGGAAACTCAGGCAATATAACTCAAACTTATTAGGCATGAAATAGCATGTTTAAGAAATGAAATATTTGCAGAAATAAATAAACTCATGAATACATTCACATTTTAGCATACTACACATATAATGTTATAAAAAGTTATTTTGTCACTATATATGCTCACTTTACAGTGCATGATCTTGATTCTGGGTCTGTATTATTGAGATGTTAGCACACTTGCCACGATGGTTATGAAGTCGCCAGTTACATATTATGTAACTGAATGTTCCTCTCTGAATGTTATGACTTACTCTTATTTTCTGCACCCTAGCCATAGTCAATCACTTAGTTTCTCTCTCTCTTGCTCCTTCTCTTCCTTTTTATATCCTTCTGTTTTAGACACTGTTAGTACTCAACATTATTCATGATTTTTTTTTTACATTTCCCTAGCAGCTTTGCTCTAAGATATGTCTAGTTCTTGCAATGGATTGTGGGTAGCAGTGATATATTGCACCTTCAGATCAGGGGTGTCTGCTTTGCTTCTCCCATGCTTTCTTCCTCCATCTGCTAATTGAATTTCCTTGAATTCAGAAGATGATGGGTCTACATAATGAAAGCAGTCTTATTGCTTATTCACCAATTGAAAGAGAGATACTCAGGACAGTTACCCAGAATACCTTGACAACCTGCCTAGGACTACAAAGTGAATGACAAATAAACTTTGTGAGTTAAGACAATGAGATTTTGATTTTTCTTTAATTTTAACTATAGAAAATTACCCACTTATTAATATTCCTTTCTCTCACCTTTAACCTGATCTTTATTGGATACCCTATATCATGCATTATGCAATGCATCAGAGACACAGAGATTAGATTCAGTTCCTTTCCTCAAGCAACTTGCAAGGTCATATTGAATAAAGATGACTAAGCTAACCATTACAATGCATTTTCATTAATGCAAATGTGGAAATATCCCCATGGTCTCTGTAGCAAGAAGGACTCTAAGGGAGGCATCCTAGGAAAAGTGATGCTTGATCACAACATAAAGGGTAAGGATGATTTATACAGAAGGCATAGAAAAACCTAGGCATTCTGAACCTTAAGAAATAACAAGTGTTCCTCAGGCTTCCAACTAGGAGACCTCAGGGTTTTGATTTCTTCAGGAAGTTTGAACAGGTAAGTAACCTAGACACCATTATTGATTCACCAATTGTTTAACTCTAATATAATGGTTAAAGAATAATCTGGTCCTTTTGTTTTTATCTTCTTTTAATTCAACTTTTATTTTAGATTCAGGGAGTGCATGTGAAAGTTTGTTACCTCGGTTTATTGCATGACACTGAGGTTTGGGGTACAATTAATCCCATCACCCAGGTACAGAGCACAGTAGCCAATACCTTTCAACCCTTGCCCCCTTCCTCCTTCTTCCCTCTAGTACTCCCCAATTTCTATTTTTCCCATCTTTATGTCTATGAGTCCCAGTGTTTTGCTCCCACTTATAAGTAAGAACATGGAGTATTTGGTTTTCTGTTTCTGTATTTGTTTGTTTAGAATGATGGCCTCCAGCTACATTGATGTGACTACAAATGACATGATTTTGTTCTTTTTCATGGCTGCATAGTATTCTATGGTGTATATATGCAACATTTTCTTTATTCAATCCACCATTGATGGCACTTAGGTTGAATACATGTCTTTGCTATTGCAAATACTTCTACAATGAACATGCAAATGCATGTGTCTTTTTGATTGAATAATTTGTTCTCTTTGGGATATATATATACTTAGTAATAGAATGGCTGGATCAAATAGCAGTTCTGTTTTAAGTTCTTTGAGAAATATTCAACTGTTTTCCACAGTATCTGAACTAATGTACATTCCTGCCAACAGTTTATAAATGTTCTCTTTTCTTTGCAGCCTCACCAGCATCTGTTGTTTGATGACTTTTTAGTAATAGCCATTCTGAATGGTGTAAAATGGTGTCTTACTGTGGTTTTGAAATGCATTTCTCTGAGAATTAGTGCTGTGGAACTTTTTAAATATGTTTGTTAGCTACTTACATGTCTTCTTTTGAGGAGGGTCTGTTCATGTGTTTTGCCAATTTTGTAATAGGGTTAATTTTTATTTTTTCAACTGTGTAAATTCTGTATAGATTTTGCATATTAGACTGGTGTCAGATGTGTAATTTGCAAATATTTCCTCTCCTTCTGTATGTTGTCTGCTTACTCAGTGAATAGTTGATGTTGCTGTATAGAAACTCTTTAATTAGATCTCACTTGTCAATTTTTGTATTTGTTACAATTGCTTTTGGGGACTTAGTCATAAATTCTTTCTGAAAGTTAATGTGCAGAATAGTGTTTCATAGTTTTATTCAGTGATTCTTATGACTTTGGGTCTTACATTTAAATGTTTAATCCTTCTTGAGTTAATGTTTGCATATGGTGAAAGGTAGAGGTCCAGCTTCACTCTTCTGCACATGACTAGCTAGTTACTCCAGCACCATTGACTGAATGAGGAGTCTCTTCTTCATTGCTTATTTCTGTTGACTTTGCTGAAGATCAGATGGCTGTAACTGTGTAGTTTTATTTCTGGGTTTCCTATTCTGTTTCATTATCTTGTCATGGATCTCTTTGAATTTCCTTGCAGTAAAATGTTTTTTTATCTGTCGTTTGTGAGTTTACATTTTGGTTAGGGACCATTGCTTAAGAGCTAGTGTGATTCTTTGGTGTTGTCACTACATTCAGATTTTCCATGGTCTCAGCATTTTTGTGTTGGAGAATAATCGAATTGATATTTATAATGTGCTAAATACTGAAAGATGGTATACTGTATGTAAATAGCAGACTGCAAGAAACAGAATTATCTTGTATAAATAAAATCATTAAATGCTCTAGAGAAGAACTGAGTTATTAACTAAGGCAATAAGAACTTTAATTTAATTATGTCTTAAAGAATGAGTTTTAGCATGGACATAGAAAGAAACTATAAAATATAAATGTTCTAAGGATCAGAAGCTAACTAGAAGAATTCCAGAGAGTTCTGAGGGATGTTTTATCATGGAAGATAAGTTTCTTTGTTATAGTGTTAACAGAGTCCACTATATGGACAAAATTGAAGGGAAGAAATTAAGGAAATGTTTCTTGAGTGTAGGCCATGGCATTTGCTCTTTAAACAAACATTTATTGAGCTTTATTTTCATACTGCATCTCATCTGAAAGTAATGACAATCCTATACAGAATGTACTTAATTTTACTAATTTTAAGAGAGCATTCAGGGAAGTTAAGTGACTTTGCCAAAGTTGCACTACAAGGCCAGTTTATAAGACAAAATCAGAACTAAATTGTCTAAATCCAGTGCAGTTTTCATGATAAATTGTGACAACTGAAGATATTAGGGGATTTCATGCTCATGTTTCTGAGAGTACAAACTGCAATTTACAGGAGGACCACAGACACCTGGGGAATTTATTCTGTATGAATTCTTATTTCTATACTGGGATGTTCAGCATCTGAACCATGAACAAATGGGTTGTGTTTAATTGGCTGTCATTTTTCTAACCTTCATCTTTACAAAAATCCTGCATGTAAATGTCAGTCTTTATGATAAGAGAAACCAAAGGACAGAGTTTTCATCTGCACTGGAGCCAGAATTTTAGAAAGTACTATGGACCTAGGGATTGGAAATAACGCAGAGACTCAGGGAGGATAGTCACATTCTGAAACAAAGTCAGAGACATCTGATCCAGTCTCTCCTTTCTACCTGAAGATTCTAGTCTGGAATATTTTTTTCACTGGAGCTACAGAGGATGACTATTTTTAAAAATAAAGCCTCCTTTATACAGACTTATTACAGACTTTTGCAATTCCAGCCTTCCATTTTGTCTATGCTTCTCTACTCCCACACTTAATTTTCTTACTGAAATTTGAGAACCCTTCTAAAATTATGACAGTTCTTCCAGTCTCATCAAGTCAAAGTAGGCGAAGAAGGATGTATTCGATATGAGAAAGGAAGACAAGGGCAAAATTCAGGAACTAAACTTTAGCAATTTAGAAATGCAAACAAATTTAGTCTCTACAGCATTCAAATTAAATTATACTTCTAATGTGACTTTTTCATTACTATAAAAAGTAGTTTAATGGACTTATTTAAGTATTTTGAGTGGAAGTAGGAGTGATATTAATGAATTAAATATGAACTTTTGCTTAAAATGAATTCATTCTTCAAAATGATTCTTAGTATTTTTAATAAAGTATTACATTTAGATAACTAAAATGAGCATGGGCTAGGTCTTAATGTGCTTACAGGCTAATAACATAAGTCTATAAATTACTTGTAAATGGTGAAGAGAGACTACAGGAAACTCATCCATGTAATTATAGCACTAGATAATATCTGAGAAACATCAATTTAATGTTTTCTCATGATTTCACTACCTATTAACTGTCACTTTGAGATCAGTACAAGTTTTGCTAAATGGAACTATTATTTAAATCTGTGAATTACAAAACAAAGACACAATGAATAAGCTTCTTAGATGTTTCATTCGCTATTTTGCAATAGATTACAAAATGTTATAACAGGTTTGATGGGTGATATTTTATTTGTTTTGATGTGGATTTATTAATCATACCACTACAGGACTAATGCAATAATAATATGGTGGTTTTAAGGAGCAATTAAAGCTTTCACAGAATGACAAACAGAAATAAAAATTTTGTATATGGAAAGCACAGAAAAATATGAAGGAAAAGGCTACATATAACTTTAATTTTTACATGTTAGTCACTGCAGATATTATCAAATGAAGAACTAAACCAAGAGAGGCATGTTCCCATGAGTTCTAAATATTACTCTAGTATTATTTGGTGTCTATTTTATTTATTTAGGACATATGGATATGTTAATTAGCTTGATTTTGCTGATCTTTCATGATAGTGTTTATCATGAAATTTAAAAGTAATTTTTTAAAAGTAATCTCATAAAGATTAACTAAAATTCAATTTTAGTTTTCAATTTATTTATTTTTGTTTATAAAAATAAATCTACTACTTTTTCGGGTAGTAGAAAAAGACTTGGAATTATAAAGCTGCGTTGGAAACTGAGCTTTTCTCTAACAAACTACATGACTTTAGACAAGTACTTCATCCTCTTCGGATGTTAATGTCTACAGCCTTAAAATTGAGATAGGATTTTAATGTTTCCCATCTTGAATTATGGCTTAAAATTATAAGCCATATTTATAAAATTGAAAATTAAAATACAGTGTGGTTAGTTCTTTGCCTGACACATTCTACATAGACAATACCACATATTAATTAATTTCATGTTTTATAGGTAAGACCCATATGTATTTACATATTTATATATAATTATATATGTAATTATCCTTTTATAAGGCTTAAGATTACAGTATATACAGATATGTATAAAACTGCTTTTCAGTACTAATATCCACATACCTGCATGATTGAAACATAGAAAATAAAAGGAACAAGCTGTAGCAAAAATAAATAAATAAATAAATAAAATCTGAAATCATAAAACTCCTAGAAGAAAACACAGGGGAAAACTCCCTGATATTGAACTTGGCAATGATTTATTGAAGTTGACACCAAAAGCACAGGCAACAAAAGCAAAAATAAGCAAGTGAGACTACCTCCAACTAAAATGTTTCTGCACATCAAAGGAAACAATCAAAATAAAAAAACAATGTACATACTGGAAAAATATTTGCAGAACATACCTGAAAAGGGGCTAATATCCAAAATATATGAAGAATGCATACAACTAAATAACTAAAAAACAAATAACTTGGTTACAAAATTAACAAAGAACTTGAACAGACATTTTTTAAAGAAGACACAGAAATTGCCATATATATGACAAGATGCTCAACGTCACTAGTCATGAGGGAAACGCCTATCAAAACTACAGTGAGAGATCACCTCACGTCTGTGAAAATGTCCGTGATCAAAAAGACAACATATGAGTTTGGTGAGAAGTAAAGACAAGAGAACCATTTTACACTGTTGGTGGGAATGTAAATTGTTATAGTCATTATGGAAAACACTTTGGAGGTTCCTCAAAAGTTTTAAAATATAACTACCAGCGGGATCCAGTAATCCCACTTGTGGATATGTATATACAAACTGAAAGCAGTATCTGGGTGAGGGATCCAATTCCCATTTTAACTATAGCATGATTCACATTAGTCAAAGTATGAGCCCAGCTGCACTTATTTATATATAGGTATATATGTACACACACTACATACTCTATGTGTATGGGTGTGTGTGTGTGTGCGTGTGTGTGTGTAACTATAAAATACAGGAAAGAAACAATAGTTTTCTTTGAGTTTGAATCATATACTTATTTTTTAAGATGGAGTACAACTCCAATTTAAATAACAACAAAATTGCAAAAAAAAGAGAGAACACATATTTCATTTGCTATGCTTTTTATTTTCAGCAAAAAAGCATTCCAAATAGTAAAATAATGTATTTTGTTAATAAGATATTATATATATATACACACACATACACAGTATCGAATATTATTCAGCCTTAATAAGAAGGAAATCTTGCCATTTGCAACAACATGGATGAACTTGGAGGATATTATGCTAAGTAAAATAAATCAGTCACAGAAAGATAAATACTGCATAACCTCTCCTATATTTGGAATCTAAAAAATATCAGACTCATAGTAACAAAGAGTAGAATGGTTAGCAGGGCCTAGGGGGTGGAGTAAATATTGGTCAAAGAGTACAAACTTTTAGTTATAAGATAAATAAGTTCTAATGTACAGTATCGTGACCATAGTTAATAATAATGTATACTTGAAATTTGCTGAGAGTAGATCTTAAATGTTCTCACCACATGCACACAGAATAACAAAAGTGGTAACTTTAGGACATATGGATATGTTAATTAGCTTGATTTTGCTGATCTTCTTGCAATGTATACATATATCAAAGTGTTCATTTGATACTCCTTAAATAGATGCAATTTTGATTTGTCAACTGTAACTTAGTAAAACTGGGATAAACAAGAGTATCACTTTGAAAAACTCCTTTATCTATACAAGATTGTTGTAATGGCTTCTATTTGCTTAGGTATTATGCTGTCAATCTGTTGGTTTAATGTTGATAGTGTTTATCATGAAATACAATACAGATTGGTAGTCCTCATCTGAAAGTCCAAAATGCCCCCCAAATCTGACACTTTTAAATGTCAATATAACATCACAAATAGAAAATTACACACCTGACCTCATGAAATAGGTTGTAATCAAAACTTTGTTACTTGCCCAAAATTATTAAAAACAGTGCATTACTTTCAGGCTCTACATATGATGGTATACATGAAACATACATGAATTCTGTGTTTGGCCATGGGTCCCAGCCCCAAGATATCTCATTATGTTATGTACAGTCATTCTGAAATCTGAAAAAGTCTGAAATGTGAAATGCTTCTGGTCCCAAGAATTTTGAATAGGAGATTCTGAATCTGTAACACTATTTTGCTTTTCTGAATGGATATGGCTTAGATTAGGCAAGAAGAAAGTGTAAAGAACCCTATGTAGAGAAATAGACATAGAAGAATTTTAAAAAAATTTTGTCCACGTATCTTCCAATTCTGCTTTGAGTGTCTATAATAATCCAGTATTCCTTTGCTACACTAGATGTCTGCAGATGAATCCCTAGGAAGCATATTTTACGGTTTCTTCCCCAAATGTAAATGGGTTAGTAAATGTTTTCACATCTCATTGTCTCAGTCTGAACACCCTTACTTCAAAGTCTGCACTCCACCATTATCACCAGGATGTCTTCCCTTAGTAAAAGTTCCAATCTAGATTTTGTGCCTCTGTCATCACTGCTCCCTTGGCATCTGCTTTATACCACTACCTTGATTGACATATTCTTCTGTTTGCCTGTATCTCTCACTAGATTGTGATCCTTTTAAACTCTGCCTTTTTATGCATTGTTACGTGCAGGTATCAGTCAGCATCTGACAGGGTGGTTGTTTCCTAAGTGTGTGTTGAATGAATGGAATGGATAATTTAAAGAAAGAAGATACAGAAACATGTTACTCAGACCCTAAGCAGGCAACTATATGTCTCTGTGAATGATTCACTATGATAAAAGCTAACATCAACAAATCACTTATGATGTTTTGTCATTGTGCCCAGTAATTTATGAGCATTCTTTATTTATTCCTATGGGCTGAGTAATACTAATATTTCCAGTGTTACATTAAAGACAAATAAAATTATGTTTAGCAACATTAAATAAGTAGCCCAAGACTGCACTGCTGTTTAGATCCCAAGGTAATTTGGCATGAAAATGTGTGCTGTTGCTATCATGCCATTATGGTTTTCTTATTTAATTGAAGCTCTATAAATTCTACATGTATAATTTAAGCATCCACATATTTATAAAACAGAAGAGAAACAATAGTTTTCTTCTCTTTTGACTCATATGATGATTTTTTAAGATGGAGTACAACTCTAATTCAAGCAACAACAACATAATTGCAGAAAAACAAGAGAAGGACTTCAACCACATATTTCATTTGCTGTGCTTTTTATATTCAGCAAAACAGCATTCCAAAAAGTAAAATAGTGTATTTTGTTAATAAGATATTATGGATAGTGATCACCCTAAAAGTCATTGGTAGATTTCTAGTTATGGAAAAATAGAATCACTGTGTGACCAACTCACGCTAGATACTAAATAGAGAATAATTTGTATGTAGTGATTATAAAGGTTTATCTGAATCTTGTAATACTTTAGGATATTCACAGTGACAATACTTTTTGTTGCAATGTCATAGAGGTAAAAGGTAAACTGAATTTTTTTTTTCAGCTTTTAAAATTTTAGTAACCTGCTCTTAGTAACTTCATCTTTTAAAAATGCCCAAACTCTGGATCTTCTTAATTGTTTAAACAATGCACACACACACACACACACACACACACACACACACACACACACAGATACACACACATACAGATACTACATACATCTTTATCACGTTTCAAAAATATGTAGTTATTTGGAAAGAAGACATCTTATCTTTGACACATTTTCAATCTTATTGAGCAGTACTGAGAGAGCAAAATCCACAGGCATTTGTCCTCAATGCAATCATTTATAACCTGTTTGGGTAATTGAACTGTCAGCTCTGCCCCAGTCAGAATCCCCTGGCCAGTAGACATTTGTTTGCTTTGTAGTAGTCAATGCTTCCATTTCAATATACTTTGTTAGTGCAGAGAGTACTGCCTCAAAACTATCATTAAGGAGAAAAAATACCCAGTGGTACACAGGAGAGTACACTACCAAAATAATGTATATATAATTGGAATAAGTACTCTGTCACCAAATCTGACATGTCAGTTTAATTTCTTTTATCAGAAAGCTGAAACATGACTTCCATATGCTTCAGTTGTCTTGGTCAAGCATAAATATTTTAAATATTAATTTTGTAATGTATAGTGTATTGATATTTTATGACCTGATTTGTTCCAGAATAGTTCCAACACATATTCACATTTGGATAAAAATATATTGCATTTGTGCAATTCTAAGAACTGTTTCTGCTTCTTTGGATGGCAGATGCACCCTTAAAAAACAACTAACCATATTCCATATAAATGTATGTTGTTTTTTGACACATGATTTACAAATGAGCTCTGGGTTCACTTTGACCATGGCTAACACAGGCAGGCCAAGATGTCAATAACTTTTGGAGCACATACAGCTAATATTATTTCAGATAGACCAAGAAGAGAGTCTCAGGTTCAATGCAGAAAGGCAACAATACAGTTGAACATTCTATACTTCCATCAATCTGTAGGTAACAAGAATTAAACTGAAATTTATTACAAAAAAAACCTTATCTTCCACAGTTTTGGGGAAAAGCTGCTCTTTGTGCAACCTCTATCCCTCTTAGATGCTTGCTAGACATTATATATTTTTTTGTTGAAAATTGCTGAGGTTCCAAAGACATGGTTTGATTTCAACAGAAGAATTAACCAAAGCAAATAAAACACAGCCTGCTTCTGTAATTGAGAGAAATTATCTTACTGTTTATGACCCTCTACAGGAAAATTAAAAGAGAATTTCCTGCTTTTTGATTACACGTATTTGACTGCTCAGTGCAGTCTTCAGTGAACAGGTAATAAAATATAGTGCTTGAAATAACTTGGTTTCTCTGTCTACTTATTTAACATTTATAGCTTATTAGAGGACTTACATGTATGCTGAACCCTAAATAATATTTTAGGCACCCTGGGGCCTAAACATAAATGACATAATTTTTAGATGATCAGAAAGTGACTATTTCCATCCTCACCACTACTACCATAGTTCATTGGGGTCCTATATCCTCAAATTGTAATGATAATATTTTGATAACTTAAAATCCAAACTAGTTTCAAGATTTACCCTGCTGTTGATGATTTTTACTTAATAGCAGGGGATAAGGAATCTATGAACAGGTTTTGGAAAGTACAAATTAAAAATGAGAATTTCTAGGATTGAGCCTTCTTCATTTGAAGGTGAAAACATAAAACCTGACTTTCATTATTTTCAGTGAGACGTGGTTGTAATCAGAGATGGATGCAGGCCCTCCCCAAATACTTGGTCCTGGGCTGCATTAGACAGTAAGTCCTTGTTTTGAGTAACTAGGAGTTAAAAATTTGGAAGCATTTAGTCAAGTGAAAGAAAGTACTAACCCATGAAGGCAGATATATTTCTTCTGGGCTTTCCGAAATACTAAATTACTTTTTAATTCATTCCTTAATATAGTAGATTGTAGAGATCAAGATGGTTGCATAGAAACAGCAACCTTCCAGTTTCAATTGAGGACTGAGGAGGGGGATGACAGGCCTCAAATAAGACTTAATTCTAAAGTCTGAGAAAGAAGGAGTTCAAGGATGTTCACAAAAAGAAATGTGTTTGTACAAGCATGGCTTGGGAGAATGAAGGGGTAAAGAAGATATATATCAGTGCATGGGAGACCAGGTAATTACCCCCAAATAATTCCAGAGTCAATTGGTAAGGTCAATGCAGAGATGTTTTAATATCTTCAACAAATATTTTCTGTAAAAGAGCAGCAAAATCAGAAACAAGAGCCATATAGTTAAGTAGGATCTAAAGCGGAAGTTAGCTGTATAAGTGGCAGTCAGATGTCAACAGTAGGAGCTCATTAGTTTCAATCACAAGACAGACAAGTCAGAAAGACCAGTATGATAGGAGTGAGCATGCCCTGAGGTATGTCTATCTGCATATTTGCTGTAGATGCAGACACTGTCACACACTGTGGTATATAAGGAATGTATTGTTTCAGATTATAAAATAATATATGTTCCTTTGCTAAAATTTGCCGAACTCTGAAGACTATGGACTCTCAATACCCAGAGGTTATCACTGTTTGTAATTACAAGGCTTCCCTTCCTTCTGGTGCTTCCTGTTTTACAATGGTAGAGCATGCCTTACATAAAGATTTGGTCACTTCCCTCACTTAACATAACCAGTGGTTTCTTATATACATAATAGAATTTCAGCACTATGTAAGAGAAGATTCATTTTTCAGCCTATGAAGGCATTTTTCTCTCTTTCCAGTAATATCTCTGAAAATCTCATAGTTTGTGACCTTAATCAATCTTCAGCTAACCCATTCACATCAAGGAAAAATATCAGGATCAAAAAACTTTTCACTTTAAAAATTAAGTTTCTGGATAAAAGCAAGGAGGAGATAGTTAACAAAAAAAAAAAGAAAGCATACTCTTTTACTTTTACTTTTGGTTTGATATACTTGTTTCTTTTTTATTTTTATTTTTATTTTTTTTTATTGCATTTTAGGTTTTGGGGTACATGTGAAGAACATACAATATTGTTGCATAGGTACACACGTGGCAGTGTAATTTGTTGCCTTCCTCCCCTTCACCTATATCTGGCATTTC
>CAUYQU010093803.1:0-17756 GCA_963574635.1 Cheracebus regulus | reverse complement strand
GAATAAAGATATGAAACAAAGAAAAACAGCAGCTGTTGATATACAGCAGCAAATCAACAAAGATGAATGGGCCCAGATTGAGGAAGATGTAAGACAGAGAAGAAAATAAAGTTGGATTGGTTGCATCTATCATTCATTCATTCATCCATTTGTTCACTCATCAAGAACATCCCGGGGGCTGGATGTGGTGGCTCATGACTGTAATCCCAGCAGTTTGGGAAGCCAATGCAAGAGGAATTTGAGACCAGCCTGGCCAACATGGTGAAACTCTGTTTCTACCAGAAAACAAAAATTAGCTGGACATTGTGGCGCTTGGCTGTAATCCCAGTTACTTGAGAGGCCGAGGTAGAAGAATTGCTTGAACCCGGGAGGTGGAGGTTGCAGTGAGCCAAGATCGCATCACTATACTCCAGCCTGGGCAACAGAATGAGACTCCACTAAAATTAAATAAATAAATAAAATAAAATGATCTGTATCCAAAAAACAAAATCAAAAAAGAACATGCCAGGCCTTTGGAGTCTGCTGCATGATGCTGGAACGACTTCTAAGGTGGACGATCCTTGGGTTGAGCCTTGGAGATTCTCAAGTCAGGCTGTGACAAAGGCAGTAGCTGGCTACAGCTGTGGCTATTGCTGTTCAGTGCTGTGGAAACTTAGAGGGAGGCATCAAGGAAGGCTTTCTGGAGGAGGGGGTTTGGGGGATGCACCATATACATGAGCCAAGTTCACCAGGTGGTGTTGGAGGAGAAGAGATGTTTAAGACAGAGGAAGCAGCTCACAGAGATGAATAGCTGTAGAAAGTGTTCTGAGGATGGCACATCATTTGGTGGAGTGAACCAGGGTGAGCTGAGGGTATAACAGTGCCTGGCTGATGATTGGCTTGGAAAATAGTAAGAGTTAATATTTACTGATCACTACCCTGTGCCAGCACTGTGTGAAACACTTAACACCTGTTGAGTCTCATCCTAGCCTTACCCACCTCCACCACTGAGAAAGTTGGTACTGTTGTCATCCCTTTTCACAGATCAGGAAACTAAAACACAGAGAAGTCAAGTAACTTCCCCAAGGTCATGGATAGATGAAAGTGACAGGGTCAGGATTTGACTTCAGCCAACCTGGATCCAGATCACGGGTCTCAGTCATTAGACAATACTGCCAGGGGCTTGGGGCCTGCTGTGCTCCACAATCGGGACATTGCTGCTCTTCATTCCTTTTTTTCTGTTAAAGACAGTGTCTCACTCTGTTATCCAAGCTGGAGTGCAGTGGCACAATCATGGCCCACTATAACCTCCCTCCCGGGCTCAG
Organism: Cheracebus regulus; assembly: GCA_963574635.1. Lineage (NCBI taxonomy): Eukaryota > Metazoa > Chordata > Mammalia > Primates > Pitheciidae > Cheracebus > Cheracebus regulus. The sequence continues at coordinate 16,452 of CAUYQU010093803.1, read as the reverse complement.
ATGATCCTCCCACCTTAGTTTCCTGGGTAGCTGGGACCACAGGTGCTCCCCACCACACCCAGCTAACTTTTTGTATTTTTAGTAGAGATGAGGGTCTCACTATGTTGCCCAGGCATAGTGAGACTTCCTTGAACTCCGGGGCTCAAGTGATCCTCCTGCCTCAGCCTCCCAAAGTGTTGTGATGACAGGCATGAGCCATCGTGCCCAGCCAGCACATAGTTCTTGAGCTATGGCGAATCATGGGAAGTTTTTGAACAGATAACTGATGTGGCCGGCTGTGAAATTTGTGGGAGCCAGATTTGGGACAATAGTTGAAGGCATGCATGGGCTAAATTAAAAAAAAGAGACGGCTCTAGGGGTCATGAGTTGACTGAGTTGGAGGTCAATTTAACAAGCAGCCAACAGGTCTATTGAGAAGTTCTCAGTAGCAGGAGAGGAGATTAGCAGCTTATGGGAGAAAATGAGGAAAGCAGCGACATGCTGGGGAACAGATAAGAAAGATCTACGTAAATATTTCAGTGGGGTTGGGGAGCCCAATGATTGTTTCTGCCCAGACCTCAGTGCAGGAGCTAATGGGAAAAAACCTAACCCGGGGTTATGATATTTGGGGTGGGGAGAAGTCAGATGGAAAAGATAGAGGTATCAGAAGGAAAGGCTAATGGAATGACAAGGGAGGCATTAAAAGGCAATAAATCTAGCAGCCTGGATGGTATTTACCCAGGAATCCTGCAGAGGACGGTTAACTCTTAGAACACTTCTCACCTGGGGCTGGGGCTGGCAAAACCCCGTCTCTGCTAAAAATACAAAATTAGACTGGTGGGCATCCTACTCAGGCTCCCAACAAGGTATTTGAGCCCATTGTCAGAAGAATCAGCCCCTAGAAGCGATGTCTTTCTAGGCTGGGAGCCCACGGAGTCTTTGTAGACAGATGGGAGCCCCAAATTGCGGAGGGATGGGCTGGTAAAAGGGTTCTATCACCTCAATCACTGGGGAACATTGTCTAGAAGAGTTAATCAGCCCATGGGGAAGAGAGAACCACATGATATAATTTATTTACCTACTCTGATAAAATCCTTCCCAGAAGGCTGTGGATGGTAATTCTAATTATATCTCAAGCAAGGTTCTTTAGACTGGTAGACATATTAACTCGTTAGTGATCACAGCACACCTGGGAAAAAGGTCGGGGGGGGGGTGATGGCCAGCTTCAACAGCCTAATAGGGGAAACTGAGGCACCTTTCTGGCTACACCAGCCAGCTGGGGGAAATTGATCAGAACAGAGAACTATAATTTCCCTAGCATTAAGCGTTTACAGGGAGGTGAGAAAGAGATTAGGCGCTGGCACCTGGGTTCAATTTCCCTTCTGCCTGTGCTTTCTCTGTAATCTGAGAAAAGTCACTCAACGACTCTGGGCTTCAGTTTGATCTCCAAACGAAAAGAGCTGGGTGCAATGGACTGTATCGTTCCTGATTCATGAGTCTGGGAATTTAACCTCCCTTTAAGGAGAAATGCCAAGTTTGTTGTGTGACGATGAGGGTGGGTTGAGGTTAGACTGTAGGATGAACTTGGTCACACTGTCTGTATGGGACATTGTGATAAATTCCTCATAACTTTCAGTGGCGGATAAGTCAAGGATTAGACTCTCCAGAGATCTAAAGGTATAAATGAGGAATAGCAAAGTTAGGATACCGGCTTTATGCCATACAGCAAATTACTTGTCGGGGGCCAGGGAGATGAACTGGGGGATTTCAAGCATGGCTGCAAAAATTCCTTCTGTGTTCATAGGCCTTTGCCCCTCCTCCTAAGAGGAGGAGTCTGGGCCCTATGCAGGATGAAGTGGGGGGAAGCGGGAAGGGAAATGCTAACACCTGTAATCCCTGAACTTTGAGAGGCCAAGGCAGATGGATCACCTGAGATCAGAAGTTCAAGACCAGCCTGGTCAACATGGTGAAACCCTGTCTCTACTAAAGATACAAAACTTAGCCATGCATGGTCGCACATGCCTGGTAATCCCAGCTACTCAGGAGGCAGAGGCAGGAGAATCATTTGAACCTGGGAATTGGAGGTTGCAGTGAGCAGATATCTTGCCACTGCAATCCAATCTGGGTGACAGAGCAAGTCTCAGTCTCCAAAAAAAAAAGAAAAAGAAAAAAAAGAAAAAGAAAAGAAAACAGGAGATGGGGATAATGATGCTTTGTGACATCCGAGGCTGTGCCTTGAGGGACCTTCATTTCTCTTTTCCGCCTTGCTGGGCTCATGGTACCATGGAACGGAAACTTAAACTAGATCACTGAGTGATGAGAGCTCATGTCAAGACCCAGGTTCCAGCGTTTAACCTATAAAGCCCTGACATATAGGGAAGCTATCTTAGGGATCTTCACTCCAAAAACTCTCCAGCACAAACCCTCCCGTAAGAAATGATACATTATTCATTCTTCACACTGGTCTGAATTTGTATGAAGAGAGCTGAACAGAGAAGATATCTGAGGCCATTTAAGATAAAAATAAATAAATAAATAATTTTGGCCAGGTGAGGTGGCTTATGGTTGTAATCCCAGCACTTTGGGAGGTCCAGGTGGGTGGATCACTTGAGATCAGGAGTTTGAGACCAGCCTGACTAACATGGCAAAACCCCATCTCTACTAAAAATACAAAAATTAGCTAGGCGTGGTGGTACACGCCAGTAGTCCCAGCTACTCGAGAGGCTGAGGCAGAAGAATCATTTGAACCCGGGAGGTGGAAGTTGCACTGAGCCGAGATCATGCCACTGCACTCCAGCCTGGGCAACAGAGTGAGACTCTGTCTCAAAAATAATAATATAGGCCAGGCACGGTGGCTCACGCCTGTAATCCTAGCACTCTGGGAGGCCGAGGTGGGTGGATCACCTGAGGTCAGGAGTTCAAGACCAGCCTGGCCATCATGGTGAAACCCCATCTGTAAAAAAAATAATAATAATAATATAAAATAAAATAAATTTCAACTTTCATTTTAGATTGAGAAGGTCATCTAAGGTCTTCAGACTTCAGCTTTACCTTTGCCTGAAGCTGGGGTTTTGGAGAGACAATTAGAAACTAGGATCTTCTTTTCCAATTTACTCTGAGTTTATTTTGATTAGGGTCCTGGGAAAAACAGAGTTCATTCAAATCTGTTCAATCAGGAAGTGTTTAATACAGGACTATTTATAGAAAGGAGGACATGGCTGAAGAAACCAACAAGGGATGCTAAAGCCCGCTGCGGCCAGCAGCAGAGGAGCAGGGGCTGGGAGGGGGTGCACAAAGCCCAGCAAGGGCTGGAACTGCAGGGGCGGGGCTGTTCCTCATGAGCTGTGGTCATGGAGGCTCACAGACACTTCCAGGGAGAGGACAGGGAAGAGACACCCCAACTGGACCTTCCTCCTGTCTCCTGCCAGTGCCTGCCATAAACTGAACCCAATCAGAAGCCGAGGCCGTGGGACTAGGCCATCTTGCTCTGATGCATCTGCAGGAGTGCCGGGTGGTTCCCCAGCCCTGGTGGAGCACAGAGCCACGTGTGGGGGTGGGGTGGGGAATAAGCATCTCAGACTTTGTCTGTGAGCTGGTGCTGTCCCCTTTGTCCTCTTTGACCCTCTGACTAGGAACACACTCAGTGACCTTGGGAGTGTTTTACTCAAAGAAAGAGGACTCTTGGATGTGTTTCAGTAGGTGCATGGGGGTTTTCTTGGAACCGTGGCGTGGTCCGCAAACCCTGCACAAACACCCTCTCCACCTGTCAGCACTCCATAGGCTCAAGTGAGTCCCTGTCGCACTTGGAGAAGAATTTGAAGTGTGTGTCTCCCAGCCGCTCTCCAGACCTTTTTTAGTGGAAATCTTATTTTAAAGGATGTGTTTATTAACTTGATAAATTGTTTTTATTACCTGCTGTGTGACCTTGAGGATGTAACGTAACCTCTCTAGGTCTCAGTTTTCTCGTCTGTAAAATGGAAAGTTATGATGAGAATTAACAATGGCCAAGTATTTGATGTCAGGCACTAAGTCAAAAAAAAAAAAAAAAAAAAAGGGACTGTCCATGTATCTAGCACTCAGACACTGCCAGACACCAATTAAGTGCACAGTGTGTGATAGTTCTTTTTTTCCTCCTTTATCTTGTCCTCTTTTTCTTCCTTCTTCTCCTTCTGTCATGGAGTATGGATCCTGTGTATCAGAGAAAGCACAAGAAAAAAATAATAGAATTCATAATCTGTTGCAATCTTTCTTTCTTTTTTGAGATGGGGTCTTGCTCTGTCACCCAGGCTGGAGTGCAATGATGTGGACTTGGCTCACTGCAACCTCCACCTCCTGGGTTCAAACAATTCTCCTGCCTCAGCCTCCTGAGTAGCTGGGACTACAGCACCCACCACCACACCCGGCTAATTTTTGTATTTTTAGTAGAGATGAGGTTTGACCATGTTGGCCAGGCTGGTCTTGAACTCCTGGACTCAAATGATCCTCCCACCTTGGCCTCCCAAAGTGCTGGGATTACAGATATGAGCCACTGCACCTGGTGTGATTTTTTTGCATACTTTCTATGTGTCATGAGCTTATGATAGGCTTGGTATTTAGTTGCTAATACTTGCAGGAGCACTGGGAATTAGATATTTTCTTTCCTTTTTAATTTTTTTGTTTGAGACAGTGTCTCACTGTGATGTCCAGGCTGGAGTGTAGTGGTGCGATCTCTCTCACTGCAAACTCTGCCTCCTGAGTTCAAGTGATTCTCCTACCTCAGCCTACCAAATAGCTGGGACTACAGGCATACACTGCCATACCTGGCTAATGTTTTGTATTTTTAGTAGAGATGGGATTTCACCAAGTTGGCCAGGCTGGTCTCGAACTCCTGACCTCAAGTGATTCTCCTGCCTCAGCCTCCCAAAGTGCTGGGATTTCAGGCAAGAGCCACCACAGGGGGCCCAGGCTCAGAGACTTTAACTTGCCCAAGGCCACCCACCTAGGCAATGGAAGGGCCAAGATACGAGGAATAAAAAGACAAGAGAGATTGGTTGGGACTCTGCTCTTTATTTGTATTTTTATACTATGGATTCCTGCTGTCATCCAGGCAGTGGTGCGATCACAGTTCACTGCAGCCTTGAACTCTTGGGCTCAAACAGTCCTCCCACCTCAGCCTCCCGAGTATCTAGGAATATAAGTATGCACACCATGCCTGGCTAATTTTTTATTTTTTGTAGAGATGGGGTCTTGCTATGTTGCCCAGGCTGGTCTTGAACTCCTGGCCTCAAGCAGTTCTCCCTTCTTGGCCTCCCAAAGCCCCTGGGATTATAGGTATGAGCCACTGCACCTGGCCGACTCTGCTCTTTAGATATCACTGCTTTGAGTGGTGGAGAAACCAGAGGGCAAGAACAACCACAAAGAACTGGAGCAGTGCGGAGTGGGTACCTGAGTGAGCCTGCCTGGGAGTGTGGTGGGGAAGATGCAGTCCTTTGAATTTCTCTTTGGACCTGTAGTCTTCATTTTTTTTTTTTTTTTGAGACGGAGTCTGATTCTGTCACCCAGGCTAGAGTGCAGTGGTGTGATCTGGGCTCACAGCAACCTTCGCCTCCCAGGTTCAAGGAATTCTCCTGCTTCAGCCTCCCAAGTAGCTGGAACTACAGACATGTGCCACCATGCCCGGCTAATTTTTTGTATTTTTAGTAGGGATGGGGTTTCACTGTGTTAGCCAGGATGGTCTTGATCTTCTGACCTCATGTTCCACCCACCTCAGCCTCCCAAAGTGTTGTGATTACAGGCGTGAGCCACCACCAGGCCTGGACCTATAATCTTCTTTTGGAATTGTTTGTTTTTATTTTCTTGCCCAGGCTAGTCTCTAATCCCTAGCCTCAAGCAATCCTCCCACCTTGGCCTCCCAAAGTGCTGAGATTATAGGTGTGAGCCATCATACCTGGCCTAGCATAATTTACCTTAAAAACAAAGCAGGCCAGGTGTGGTGGCTCATGCCTGTAATCCCAGCAATTTAGGAGGCTCAGGTAGGAGAATCGTTTAAAACTAGGAGTTGAAGACTAGCCTAGGCAACATAATAAGAACTTCTCTCTATAAAACATCAAAAACATAGCCAGGCATATAGTCCCAACTACTTGGGAGGCTGAGGCGGGAGGATCACCTGAGCGTGGGAGGTCAAGGCCACAGTGAGCTGTGATCACACCACTGCACTCCAGCCTGGGTGACAAAATCAGACCCTGTCTCAAAAATAAATAAATAAAAATTTAAAAGAAAACAACAACACACACGCACACAAAGACAGAAACAACAACAGAGCATTGTATTCATCAGCTAGGGCTGCCATAACAATATACCACAGACGGGGTGCCTTAAACAACAGAAATATATTCTCTCACAGTTCTCGAGGCTGCAAGTCCAAGACCAAGGTGCCTGCAGAGTTGTCTTCTGGTGTGGGCTCTCTCTTGCTGCTTCTCCACATAGTCATTCCTCTGTCCATATCTGCCATGGGTGTCTCTCCATGCATCTTCTCTTCTTTTTTGGAGGGGGAACAATCTTGCTCTGTCACCCAGGCTGGAGTACAGTGGCACGATCTTGCAACCTCCACTTCCTGGGTTCAAGCAATTCTCCTGCCGCAGCCTTCCAAGTAGCTAGGAATACCATATGCCACCATGCCCAACTCATTTATTTTTTATTTTTTAGTAGAGGTAGGGTTTCATCATGTTGGCCAGGCTGGTCTCGACCTCCTTGGTCCTAAGTGATCCACCTGCCTGGGCCTCCCAAACTGCTGGGATTACAGATGTGAGCACTGTGCCCAGTCCTAATCTTCTCTTCTTCTAAAAATACTGGTTATGTTGGAATAAGGTCTACCCTACAGATCTGATTTACTTAATTATCTCTTTCAATGTTCTATCTTCAAATACAGCCACATTTTGGAGTACCAGGGTTTAGGGCTTCAAATTATGAATTTTGTGGGGACATAATTTAGCCCATAACAAATGCTTTTGGAATTATTTTTATTATCATTAGTTTTCTTTTTTTGAGACAGAATCTCTCTCTCTGTCACCCTGGTTGGAGTGCAGTGGTGTGATCTCAGCTCACTGCAACCTCTGTCTCCTGGGTTCAAGCAATCCTCCCACCTCAGCCTCCTGAGTAGCTGGGATTACAGGCATGTGCCACCACACCCGGCTAATTTTTGTATTTTTAGTAGAGACAAGGCTTTGCCATGTTGACCAGGCTGGTCCCTTGACCTCAGGTGATCCACTTGCCTTGGCACCCCAGAGTGCTAGGATTACAGGAATGAGCCACCACACCCAGTCCGGAATTATTATTTTAGAGACAGGGTCTCACTCTGTCACCTATGCTGGAGTGCAGTGATTCATCATGGTTCACTGCAGCCTTGAACTCCCAGGCTGAAGCAATCCTCCCACCTCAGCGTCCTGAGTAGTTGGGACTACAGGCACGTGCCAACCACCACCTGGCCAATTTTCATAGAGATGAGGTCTCATTTTGTTAACCAGGCTGGTCTCAAACTCCTGGGCTCAAGCGATCCTCCCTCCTCAGCCTCCCAAAGTGATCTGATTACTAAAGGCATGAGCCACCACGCCTGGCCTTGGAATTATTATTATATTTTTAGTTCCAAAATGATATGATATTGAACCTTATACAACTGCCAATAGTCAACTGTTTTCAACAAATATTTTCATTACAAAAATGGCAATTTCATTTGCAGCTCATCCTGAGTTTCCTGAGGAGGATAAATGCACATTTTACATTCTGGTTGCCACAGTACCACAATTACATGTGTGCTGTTTTATCTATGTGAACACCAGAGACAAGGATGCAAGAAAAATGGCAAGCATGGATGAAGGAAAACCAGCTAGGCTCTCTCCTGGGTCTAGGACAAGGTATCTCTTGTGACTAGACGTGCGATTTTCCCAGCCTGCACATCCTTCTCCTCGTCCTTCATTCTCTCACTCACAGGCTTGAACAGCATGAGCTTCTGCACAGAAATTCACTTTCTTGTTCTGTTTTTCCTGCTTTTCTACCTCCAGATAATCCTTTTATTTTTTATTTTTTTAAAAAAAAGTCTGCTTTCCGGCCGGGCGCAGTGGCTCATGCTTGTGATCCCAGCACTTTGGGAGGCCGAGGCAGATGGATCACGAGTTCAGGAGATTGAGACCATCCTAACTCGGTGAAACCATGTCTCTACTAAAAACACAAAAAATTAGCCAGACGTGGTGGCACACGCCTAGTCCCAGCTACTTGGGAGGGTGAGGCAGGAGAATCTCTTGAACCTGGGAGGCAGAGGTTGCAGTGAGCTGAGATTGAGCCACCGCACTCCAGCCTTTCGATAGAGTGAGACTCCCTCCCCGACCCTCCTCTCCAAAAAAAAAGTCTGCTTTCCATAGACTATCTCATCAGGGGAAGGCCAGGCAAGCTTATTTGCAAACATTATCTAAAACTCCAGAAAGGAGGCACCATTATTATTCCCCTTTAAAATTTCATTGTATGTATTTATCTATTTACTTACTTATTAACTTATTTTATTTTTCCTTTCCAGATAGGTCTCTCTGTCATCCAGACTGGAGTGCAGTGGAACGAACATGGCTTACTGCAGCATTGACCTCCTGGACCCAAGTGATTCTCTTACCTTAGCCTCTTGAATAGCTGGGACGACAGGTGTGCACCACCATGCTCGGCTAAATTTTATAATTTTTGTAGAGAGGGGGTTTGACCATGTTGCCCAGGCTGCTCTCAAACACCTGGGCTCAAGTGATCATCCTGTCTTGGCCTCCCAAAGTGCTGGGATTAATTACAGGCATGAGTCACCACAACTGGCCTATTTTTATTTTTTTTTACAGGGACCATTGCACTAGGGTCTTGCAAAGAGGAAGAGAGAAAGTGGACTCAACTCCTCATTATCTCCATTTTACAGATGAAGAAAATGAGGCATTCAGAGATTACATAACTTCCCTTGAGTCATATTTGCTTATAAGTGGTAAGGCTGGATTTTGAACTCAAGACAAAGGGGTATGTATGTATGTATGTCTGTATTCATTTTTAATTTATTTTTTAAAGACAAGATCCCAGTCTGCTGTCACTCAGGCTCAGTTACAATGGCATGATCACAGCTCACTGCAGCCTCAACTTCCTTGGCTCAAGTGATCCTCCCGCCTCAGCCTCATGAGTAGCTGGGACTGTAGGTACATGCCGCTGTACCTAGCTAGATATTAAAAGCTAGGCGCTTTTAACCTCGATGCTATACCACCTTTTTCCAACACCGAGTCCGGATACTGACATCAGACTGAGGACCCGATGGCACTCCAGCTCAGACCGGTCTCTGGGGACAGTGACAGGATTCTCTCTTTCCAGTGTCCACTCAAGGGGCAGAATTCTGTACCTTAGGCCAGAATTTCCTCCAGTTCTTTCCATCTCTTGGGCAACTTGCATATCTGTGGTCTTTTCTAGGGGACTGGAAGTGACAGCTGAGACCTGCTTAGTGATGTGACATCATGGGAATTTGAGAGCACAAGCTTTGAGGCTGGCATGGTGATAGTAATAAGTGACCTCATAGTGTAAGGGGGAGGATGGCTGAGATAAACGCATGGAAAGAGGCTGGCAGGGTGCCGGGCACTTAGAAGGCACCTAGTGTCATGGGGAGGGTTGGCCTTGTGGATTGTCCTGTAGTAATTCCTAGGACTAGAATACTAATTCTATGGCTGGGGGATATGTGATGGAACTTGTTTTTGCAGGATGAAAAGGAAAATGCTCTGCAAATCTTAATTTGCCTTGGCCTCCCAAAGTGCTGGGATTACAGGCATGAGCCGCCACGCCTGGCCACACCTTGCCTTTTGACAAGCCATGGAATTCCCTTATTTATGATGTTTATGGTTGATTATATTTCTCTTCATAGTAAAATGTAAGCCCCATAGATGTTTAAAAAGTATTTTTATTTCAACATTTTTAATCGATACATAATATTTGTATATATTTTTACAAATGTGTACAAATATTTGTGAGGTAAATGTGATATTTTGATACATGCATACAACATGTAATGGTCAAGTCAGGATATTTAGGCATGGGTGTTTTGTAGGTTTTCAAAATAGTTATGGGGCTGGGCATGGTGGCTATTACTTGTGATCTCAACACTTTTGGAGACTGAGGTGGGAGGATTGCTTGAGCCCAGGAGTTTGAGACTAGCCTGGGCAACATAGTGAGACCTCACCTCTACCTAAAATTTAAAAATTAGCTGGGCATGGTGGTGCGCACCTGTAGTCCCAGCTACCTGGGAGGCTGAGGTGGCAGGATCGCTGGAGCCCAGGAGGTCGAGGCTGTAGTGAGCTATAATCACACCACTGCCCCTCCAGCTTGGGTGACAGCAAGACCCTGTCCCAGTTAAAAAAACAAAACAAAACCAAAAACCCAACCCAAAGCCAAACAAAAAACAAAACAGTTATGGGTTAAATGAACACATCAATTTCTTCCCACTCCAAATTGAGTGCTCCTTTTATCACACCGTTTTTTGGACCAGACGTGGTGGCTCACATCTGTAATTCCAGCATTTTGGGAGGCCAAGTTGGGCAGATGATTTGAGGTCAGGAGTTCGAGACCAGCCTGGCCAACATGGTGAAAACACATCTGTACTAAAAATACAAAATTAGGCTGGCATGGTGATGCATGCCTGTAGTCCCAGCTACTTGGGAGGCTGAGGCAGGAGAATCACTTGAACCCAGGAGGTGGAGGTTGCAGTGAGCTAAGATCGTGCCACTGCACTCTGGCCTGGGAGACAGAGTGAGACTCTGTCTCAAATAAAATTTTAAAATGTTTTTCTGAACACCACTTCCTGTGTCTGTGGACTAGGGATGGATTACATTATCTCAGTGAACATCTCAGGCCTTCTCAGAAGGTCAAGCACAGTAATGGATGTAATAGCATCATGTCTAATAAAGTGTTAGGCCAGCGAACATGAGGGTGCTGACTGTTCTTCCTTTCCCTGATCCGAGGGCTGGACACCTCCCTGCTTTGCCTTCTGTTTGCCTAATCAGTGTGTTCTCCTGGCCGGTGTTCGTCTCCTTTTCCAAAGCTTCCCCCTTCCCATGCCAGGGATGCCACGTGGCTGCTCCATCATTTATAGTGACGGCCAAATAATTGAATTGTTATTGGTTTGGAGCAGGGTGAGGGAGGGGGAGAGATTTTTGCTAAATTGTTTCACTTTAGATAATGTTCATCTCTGGCTCTGTTGTGATTTATTTCTGCTGTTGGCAGTCTTGCTTTCTGGAAATTAATTCTCTGATTGGAATGGAAAGGAAAGTTGGTGGTGGCGGGGTGTGGGGTGTGGGGATTCCTTTTGGTTGTAAGATCTGGATGAAGTGTTGGTCTGGGTTTCTCTGGGAGTGGCTGGAGGGAGTAGGGAATTTGGGTGTTCAGGATGCCCAGTCTGCACTCCTCACTTTATTTGAGTGGCACATTGTATTATAATCTCTTGAATCCAATGGGCCTGAAGCCCTGGTCATCTGCTGTTTATATGAACACACTCACTTCCAGGATCCTCTAGAAGGCCCTCATATCCACATTTTGCAGATAAGAAAATTGAGGCTCAGACTGACGCATGGCATTGTACCAGGTATCTACTGCTCTGTAACAAACCACCCCAAACTTAGTGGCCTAGTAACTACTGTTTTATTATGCTCACAAATTCTGTGGGTCAGGCATTTAGGAATGAAACGAGGGGGCAGGGAATAGCTTGCTTCTGCTCTGTGGTGTCTGGGCCACAGGCGGGAAGACTTGAATGACTGGGGGTGTTTTGAATAGCTGAGAGCCCAAACCCTCTGAAGGCTCTTTTACTCATATGTCTGGAACTGGGGCTGGATGACTCAAAGGCGGGGCTCAGCTGGGACAGTTGACTGGAGGACCTCCAGACCTCCACACAACCTCTTCTTGCATCTTGGGATGCTTCATGTCATGGTGACCAAATTCTACGTAAGAAGTTCTTGAGACTGAGCACTAGAGAACACGAGTTCTGTGAGAACCACGTGGAAGCTGAATGGTCTTGTTTGACCTGACCTTAGAGGCAGCACTTGGAGTGGAATACAGCCCTACAAACTGATCGGAGAACCCAATGGAGACCCAGAGCAAGGATACTTCTGGAGAAAGGTGCCCCACTCCCCAACCCTGCCAGAGGATGCTCACTGAAGAGGCCACACCCTGGGTGCCCCAATCACAAGGTCACTCAGTAAAAAACGTATATCAGTTATAATTTTTTATTTTTCTGCAAGGAAAATCTTGACTCTGGCCTTAAATAATAAATATTTTTTTTTTCTTTTGTAATCCCAGCACTTTGGGAGACTGAGGCAGGTAGATCAGTTGAGGTCAGGAGTTTGAGACCAGCCTGGCCAACATGGTGAAACCCTGTCTCTATTAAAAATACGAAAATTAGGCAGAGTGCAGTGGCTCATACCTGTAATCACAGCACTTTGGGAGGCTGAGGTGGACAGACCACTTGAGGCCAGGAGCTCGAGACCAGCCTGGCCAGCATAGCAAAACTCCATCTCTACTAAAAATATAAAAATTAGCCAGGTGTGGTGGCACACGCCTGTAGTCCCAGCTACTCAGGAGGCTGAGGCAGGAGAATCTCTTGAACCTGGGAGACAGAGTTTGCAGTGAGACCGGTTGCAGTGAGCTGAGATTGAACCTGGGAGACAGAGGTTGCAGTTAGCTGAGGTGAGTGGATCACTTGAGTTCAGGAGTTCAAGATCAGCTTGGGCAGCATGGTGAAACCTGTCTCTACCAATATATAGATATATATAAAATATATTATATATATATTATATATATATATATATCAGTCAAGCTAATGTGGTGGTGCGTACCTGTGGTCCTAGTCACTTAGGGGGCTGAGGCAGGAGGATCCCTTGAATTGGTGAAGTCAAGGCTTGGCTAGTGAGTACTCCAGCCTGGGCAAAAGAATGAGACCCTGTCTCAAAAAAGAAAAACAAATTTAGCCAGGTGTAGTGGCGTGCTCCTGTAATCCCAGCAACTTGAGAAGCTGTGGTGGGAGAATCACCTGACCCTGGGAGGCAGAGGTGGCAGAGAGCCAAGACTGTGCTGCTGCAACCCAGCCTGGACAACAGAGTGGGACACCATCAAAAAAAAGATTGGGTTTTCTTCACATAACTAGAACTTTAGAAGTAAGGAAAGCTAGTTAATTTGATGGCTCAAAAAGTCATCAAGAGCTGGGGACGGTGGCTCATGCCTGTAATCCCTGCAGTTTGAGAGGCTGAGGTGGGTGGATCAACTGAGGTCAGGAGTTTGAGACTGGCCTGGGCAACATAGTGAAACCCTGTCTCTACTAAAAATGCAAAAATTAGTCAGACGTGGTGGCTCATACCTGTAGTCCCAGCTACTCGGGAGGCTGAGGCAGGAGAATCGCCTGAACCCTCAGTGGGGCGGAGGTTGCAGCGAGCAGAGATTGCGCTGCCGTACTCCAGCCTGGGTGACGGAGTGAAACTCTGTCTCAAAATAGTAATAGTAATTTTTTAAAAATGAAGAGGAAAAAGAGAGAAGTTAAGTAACCCATCCAAAGTGGCTTGGCTAGTGAGTGGCAGAATCAGATTCGAACCAAGGTAGTCTGTCTGCAGTGCCCTTTCTTGAAAGCACTGTGCTACACTTCTTTCATTTGGGATGAGTATAGGAAAACTAGAGAAGCCAACACACACCCCTTTGAGTAGAAAAGGAATCGGATGTGGCTGAGCATAGGGTTGGCCCCGACAGTCACCTCTCACATATAGATGTATTGACTAAACTCAGAAAGCGTAGGTGGTAAGTCCAAGGTCCCAGGAGGGCTAAGTGGCAGAACCAGGATTTATACTCAAGTTCAGATCACTGGACTTTTCCCAACATTTTTATCCTGCTTACCTTAGCTCCCATAATTATCTCCACTTTTAAAATTTGTTTAATTTTAAACTGAAATGAACAGGGGAGAGAGGTACAGAATGAATGGAACTGGATGCTGAATTGCTGCTGGGAACATGAGGATGAAGAAGGCAGGATGCAGAATCTGGTGTTTACTGGATTCTTCTAGCCTGATGATATCAGCTTCATTCCAGGCCTAAGTGCATCTAGTCACGTGCTCCTAGGTGATTGGACCAGAGAGGGGCAGAGCCAGAGGCCTCATGGATGGAGACTGACTGGGTCCTAGGGAGGAGTGCAGATTAAGGCAGGATCAGCCTCTTCTGCAGCATACAGAGCTGGCCCCTGGGAGAGGAGGTTGAGGGGATGATGATTTATTCATTCTCCTGTTTCCCCATGGATTGCCCAAAGCAGAGCAACAGGCCAATGGGTGGCGTCCTGACATGGGCAGTCCCAAGGCTGGTGGGGGATCCCTCCCTGGTCCTGTGGCTGAGAGGGCCACACACAGACACAGACAGACAGAGGTCTCTCTGAAATGGACAGTTAATTGTCTCCAGGCCAGGGAGACCTGCAGAATTAGGGCTTTCCGGGACTGGACCAGGAGACCCGGGAGGCAGAGACCCTGTCCCTACCCCCAGCCACTCTCATTTCCTTGCCAGCGCTCCAGAAATCCAGGTCACTTTCAAAGCCTGGGGCTGCTGTCTACCCGAGCATGGGGTCGCTTCCGGGGTCACTGGCTGGACAAGCAGGTCAATTTTAGCAGGAAACCAACATTTAAGTGGTGCTGGCTAACTCGGGATTCTGAAAGGTGGCTCTGACCCTTGCAAAAGCCTGGTCTTTTCACCTCATTTTATACCTGGAAAGCCTGAGCACTCCAGAAACTACCATTTATGAAACATACACACACACAGGGACACATACAATCTTAATAAATGCTTAAATATTATGCACACACATACAATGCTTGATGTATAAGTACACACACACACACACACACACACACACATATACACAAAGCCAGGCATGGTGAGAGGTGCTTTTCAATTGCTATCACTTGCAATCTTCACGACCCTGACAGAGGAGGCTTTTTAATTTTATTTTTGCAAATTCCCATTGCAAAGATGAGAATACTGAGTCTCAGAGGTTAAGAGGCTTGCATAGGATCCCTTAGCCAGGAACCATCAAGTGGGATTTGAACTCTCCTTTAGTCTCCATGCTCAGCCTTCTTTTCACTTTAACCTTGAACCTCTGAACTCCAGAGCCTGGTTGGAGGAGCTTCCCTGGAGAAGCAAATGGAAGAAACCCAAAAAGGACCTGAAAGCGGGTCCCCTTCCTTACCTGGATTCCTAGTCGGAAGAGGAGGAAGCACCCACCCTCATTCCCTCCTTTCGACCCACCCAGCCACCCACCCAAGGTGCCATTAAAGTTAATTGTTTTTACTGCCAGTTTAACATAGTCTTGTAAATCTTTTTACGATGTGGCCAGGGAACACCGAGCTGAAGGCAGGAGTCGATGGAGTTAGAACACAGGAGTGTGGCCCCAGAGCTATCTGGAGATTGTAAAACAGGAGTGCCCAGTCTCTCCAGGGGCACCCTCTTCCCTCTTCCTGGAGCACCAGGCCCAAGTCCCTCACCTGGGTGCCAGTTCTAGTGGCAGTTCTCCCAGTTGCGGCTAGGATTGTGTCTGGAATGCTAAGATCCTCCAGGCCACCCCCACTGTTTGGATAGGCCATCCCTCTTGACTCTTAAGTTGTGGAATCCTCCAGAATCTGAGACCTGCAAGGCCTGGAGAGAGGTTCTGGATCCTTCAGAAAGGTTGAGGGGCAATTCCCATGTAGAAAGCTTGGCACTGGGTCTCTGTGTTTGCCCGCCAAGGGCCAGCAGGGAAAAACACTGCAAGGTGGACATTTAGGGGTGTGAGGGGCACACATTCCATGGTGCAGGGACTCTGGAGGTGCAGGTCTTCTATGAAGGTGATTCTGCCGCTTCCCAGCCATTACTAGCAAAGAAAGCTGAGTCTTCCTGAACAGCGCCTTTAAGCTGGTTCCTCCCGGGTTGGTGGAGCAGGACTCAGCGGTTTCTGACCCTTGGGCAGACCTTGACTTCCATGTGTCTGGGTACAGGCCCAGTTTCCCTGAGTTTCCTCTCTAGGTTCCAGGTATCCCCAGTCTAAGCCTTCCATGTTAAAATAAGTGTCTTAACTCCTACCGTTGTTGCTAGCATTAAACAGATACTCCTAATGTGCCCAGAAAAATGCCAGGCACACGCTAAACATCTGTAAACCACAGTGACAGCTCTAAGTGTTCATGATTAAGCCCAAATATTTATTAGGCGCTGGTCTGCAAGCCTCGGATAAGCACTGGGACACACAGAGAAGAACAATGTTCTTTCCTTTGGGGGGAAATAGGGGAGGGACAGTGGGGGGTGGGGAGTTGGGGGGAGATAGCATGGGGAGAAATGCCAGATATAGGTGAAGGGGAGGAAGGCAACAAGTCACACTGCCACGTGTGTACCTATGCAACAATATTGTATGTTCTTCACATGTACCCCAAAACCTAAAATGCAATAAAAAATAAAA
>CAUYQU010093802.1:0-54242 GCA_963574635.1 Cheracebus regulus | reverse complement strand
AAAACCACATTGAGATACCATCTCATGCCAGTTAGAATGGCGATCATTAAAAAATCTGGAGACAACAGATGCTGGAGAGGATGTGGAGAAATAGGAACACTTTTACACTGTTGGTGGGAGTATAAACTAGTTCAACCATTGTGGAAGACAGTGTGAGGATTCCTCAAGAACCTAGAAATAGAAATTCCATTTGACCCAGTGATCCCATTACTAGGTATATACCCAAAATATTACAAATCATTGTATTATAAAAACACATGTACACATATGTTCATAGTAGCACTGTTTACAATAGCAAAGACCTGGAACCAGCCCAAATGCCCATTGACAATAGACTGGACAAGGAGAATGTGGCACATATATAGCACGGAATACTATGCAGCCATAAAAAATGAATTTGTGTCCTTTGTAGTGACATGGATGACTCTGGAAACCATCATTCTCAGCAAACTGACACAAGAACAGAAAATCAAGCACCACACATTCTCACTCATAGGCGGGTGATGAACAATGAGAACACATGGACGCAGGGAGGGGAGCATCACACACTGGGGTCTGTTGTGGAGGCGAAGGGAAGGACAGTGATGGGGTGGGAAGGTCAGGGAGGAATAACATGGGGAGAAATGTTAGATGGGGGTTTGGAGGCAACAAACCACATTGCCATGTGTGTACCTATGCAAGAATCCTGCATGATCTGCACATGTACCCCAGAACCTAAAGTACAATAAAAAAAAAAAAAGAAAGAAAATTTGCCACTAGCCCTTTATGAAAGGAATGATTGAAGCCTTGGCAGACAACTTCCTTATGACCCCATGGGACTGGTCAGTGCTAGCTAAAAAAACTTTGGAGCCCAGCCAATACCTCTTCCTCAAGGCAGAATATGATGAGGTGTGTGGAAATCAAGACAAAAAATCAGGTGGCCGGGCAAGACATAACAGCAGCTATACTCCAGGGGAGGGGTCCCTATGCTGATGAACAACAACAACAAGTAGATTTTGATCCCCAGGCCTAGGCTCATATGTCTTTGTGTACTCTCAGGGCTTGGGGACTGAATTCCTGAAAGCAGAGTTCAACAGGGATCTTTTAAGTTATATGCCTGTGTTGTGAAGAATACACAGTTAAGAGGTTTAATCATAGCACATGAAAAAGTACAAATGTCCTCTCCTTGGAAATATCTTGGATACATACTAACTTCCCAGTCAGTAAGACCTCAAAAGGTTAAATTAAATACTAGCAACTTACATACTTTAAATGATTATCAAAAATTACTGGGTGATATTAATTGGTTTTACCATGTCTTGGGCATTCTTACTTATAAGTTGTAAAACCTGTTTTTTATCTTAAAGGGCAATACAGCACTAGATTTCCACAGATATTTAACGCTGGTGACAAAAAGGGAAACTGAAGAAATAGAACAAGCCATCTCTCAGAGGCACTAGATCACACAGATCCAGACTATAAGGTTCAGTTGTCTATTTTTCCCACCAAACGCTCCTTTACAGGTTTAATAAGACAGATGACCCCAGGACTGTGCTTTCCAGAATGGGTTTTTGGCTCACATACTGGAACTAAACACTATCTCCCTATATACAGTTAATCAGTAAAGTCATGTATTTGGGCTGCAGATTATGCAATCAGTTGCTAGGTTATGATCCTGATATCATCAGGATTCCTTTAAGTAAAAAGCAATTCAAAGCAGTTTTGCCCCTGTTGCCCAATTACACAGGTCAAATAGAGAATGCCCTTCCTGCTGATAAACTCCTTGAGTTCTTATCTCATACTTCCATGATCTTACCTACAAAAATAGTTCACTCCTGCATACCTAATACTTTGACACTGTTTACTGATGTTTCAGGTAAACATGGAAAAGTAGCCATGTGGTGGAGAACACATAATTTTCTTGTTTGATCTGGATTTACTAGCACTCAGAGAGCTGAGATTGGGGCTCTAATATTGGCCTTGGAAACTTTTTCCGCTCAGCCCATTAACATTGTTAGTGACTCTGCTTACTGTTTATTTATTGCAGAACCTTGAAATAGCCTCATAAAATCTACTCTGGAGCCCACCCTGTATGCACTTTTTCTTCAACTTCAGTAATTAATGTATTGATGCATAAATCCTATTTTTATCACACATATTCAAGCTCACAGCTCACTGTCTGGCCTATTGGCTTATGGCAATGAACAAGCAGACCTACAAATTTATGACATCACTGCTTGACTAAGCCATCCAATCACATCAATTTTTCCACCAAAATTGGAGAAATTTAACAATTTTAACTTACCCAGAGACTAGCTACACAAATTATCCTGCAGTGCCCAGATTGCCAGCTCACAGGTATGTCCCCTCCTTCAACAGGTGTTAACCTTAAAGGATTAGAAACTAATCAGTTATGTCAAAGAGAGATTACACATATTCCTGAAATTGGAAAACTAAGATATGTACATGTATCCATTGATACCAACACACATCTAATTAGTGCACACGCTCTTACTGGAGAATCCACTTGATATGTCACTAAACATCTCTTAACTTTTGTGTTTATGAGGTGGCCCACAAAAATTAAAACTGATAATGGTCCAGCTTATACCAGCTCACAATTCCAACAATTTTATCACACATGGAACATCCAACATTCCGCAGCCATCCCATGTAACCCCCAAGGAAAGGCGATAGAATGTGCCCACTACCCCCTTAAAAATATGCTTAAAAAAACAAAAAAGATGGAGTATGGGTAAAGATCCTGCAACACTACTAGTACAAGCCTTATTTACCCTTAATTTTTAAAATATACTTGACAAATATTAATCAGCTATAGAAAAGCACTTTGCTAAAATCTCTGAAGACATAAACCCCACAGTTTTATGGAAACATATAAACAGTAATGTATGGTATGGATCAAATGATTTGCTAACCTGGGGAAGAGGATATGCTTGTGTTCACACCCCCTCAGATCCTCTTTGGATTCCAGCAAGACACATCAAACCTTACATGGTTTGCATAGCTTCAGTGAAAGGTTTGGTTTGAAGGTAGCTGAATTCTCTTAAAAACTTAGTGGGTAGATACATAGGAATGTAGAGGAGTTTATCTAAATAGCTTGCTTACTCATGTGGTCTTAAGACCAACCTTTGATTATCCATGGGTTCATGATTCCTCTGAGGGGGTCAGCAATGTCAGTTACCCTCTAGTGGTGTTTACTCAAGACTTTTGTAATTTAATTTTTACTAAATAAATTTGAACTTCACTGGCTGATTGGTAGGTATATGTAAAATAAGTGAAGGGTAGAGATCAATTAGAAGAAGACACTCCAAATGGAAAGACAAATTCTCATTCCAGGCTGAGGGTTTAACTTGTAGCTTGGTTTTCAAGCTTTAAACTGTCTTTGCCTTGAAGGTGGGCTTTCACTGGTGACCCACCCTAATCTGCCTAGGCATTTGGCTGCCTCTTGCCTCTCTCCCTGATATAAATTGTGTCAATAATGAGAACTTTGCATTCAAATATACAGCTTCAGATGAACCAAAAACATACGGTTCTATTTGGTTGTGAGCAGCTGTCATGTCTGTCAAAACCAAAACTAAAGGCAAAGTCTTGCTTTTTAGCATGAGTTGCTTGTCTACATAGTTCTTGCTGATCCCCACCTACCCTCTATGATCCTCTTTGCTTTAACATCAGCCACATTTTAGAAAGATCATTAGGCATGGACCATGATCTCACTCTCCTCAAAAGGGATCAAGGCCAAATACACTTGTCCAGGTACATTGGGGATCTTCAGAGATGGGTAGGTCTCAAACTTTTTTGGTTCTACTGGTTACACACACAAAAGTCAGCACCTAACGAGGCTGTTTGGCAGAGAAGAAACATGAATTTAACTGATGGAGTTTGGGCAAATGTCACAGGGGGCAGGGACAGTAAAATGACCTTGGAAATTGATCCTTTTAGTTGCTTCGACTCACTATGTGGTGGCTTTGACGTCTGTGAATATCACTGAATTTGTGTTATGCTTGTAGTTCCTTTCTTTCCTGATTAATATTGAGTGTCAACTTGATTGGATTAAAGGATGCAAAATATTGTTCCTAGGTATGTCTGTGAGGGCATTGCCAAAGGAGATTAACATTTGAGTCAGTGGGCTGGGAGAGGCAGACCCACCCTCAATCTGTGTACCCACCATATAGTCAGCTGCCAGCACAGAGAGAATAAAGCAGCCAAAGAAAGTGGAATGAGCAGACTTGCTGAGTCTTCTGGCCTCCATCTTTCTTCCATGCTAGATGCTTCCTGCCCTAAACATCAGACTTTAGGTTCTTCAGGTTTTGAAGTCTTGGATTCATACCAATGATTTGCCATGGGCACTTAGGCCTTTGGCCACAGACTGAAGGCTACACTGTTATTTTCCCTACTTTTGAGGTTTTGGGACTTGGACTGGCTTCCTTGCTCCTCAGCTTGAAGACCACCTATTGTGGGATTTCACCTTATGATTGTTTAAGTCAATACTCCTTAATAAACTCCCCTTCATGTGTATATCTATCCTATTAGTTCTGTCCCTCTAGGGAACCCTAATACACTGTCCCATAAGGGTTAGGAAAAATTATCCTGTTAGAAGACTGCTGCAAGAAGAAACATAATAGTGTACCAGATAGATAACTTCTCCTCTTCCCTCAGCTTCTTCCCTGCCTTATCCTGGCTGGCCAAGCAAAAATAAAATTGACTTTAATAAGGAAAATCTCCATTTTAATTAAATATTTAATTAGATGCAGTTTGCTTTTACTTTCCAAGATATGCAGTATACTTTTTCCTGACTACTAATAGGGTATCTCCCTTACCCTGCCATTGCACACATTCTTTGCAGGTAATAGCTTGACTGCATCCAGTTTTCTCTAAAGATGCAAGCATGATATTACACTGATGACATCTTTTTCTGAGAAGATTCATAATACTCTCTTTAAAGACAAACAAATACTACCAAAGTAGCTCATAAAAATGGCATGAGCCATTGCTTCACACATGGCTCAAGGCCCTCCTACCTTGGTTGATTCCTAAACATTGTTTGATAAATCAAGATCTGCTTCAGACCTGACACTGTCAATAAATAGCTCTAGACCATCTCAGCACCCACAACATGAAAACAAGCTCAACACCTTTAGGCCTTTTTGGGTTCAAGAGGCAACATATTCTTCACTTACAAATTTTATGTAATTCCAGTTATGCTGTTTCATGTAAACTGGCTTATCTCCAGTGGGGCCTCCTTCAACAAAAGGCTCTAAAATCAGTCTGAATTGCAATAAAGCAAACACTTTTGTCTAAAACTTTCACTAGAGAAATCTTCACTATAGAGGCCCTAACAACGTTTTCTCATGCCTCCTGGAGTCTCTGGACCACCTATAATGGCCATAAGTTATCAGTAAGCTTCTGATGCAAGAAATTCTCCTCCTCAGTTCCATGATGTGTTAGTCCCTTTTCATACTGCTAATGAAAACATACCTGAAACTGGGCAATTTACATAAGAAAGAGGCTTAATGGACTTAAGGTTACATTGGTTGGGAGGCCTCACAATCATGGCGGAAGGCATGGACGAGCAAGTCACATCTTATGTGGGTGGTGGCAGGCAAAGAGGTTGTACAGGGAAACTCCTATTTTTAAAACCATCAGCTCTCATGAGACTTATTAACTATCACAAGAATAGCACAGGAAAGACTTGCCCTCATAATTCAATTATCTCCCACTGGGTCCCTCCCACAACAGGTGAGAATTATGGGAGCTACAAGGTGAGATTCAGTTGGGGACATATCACATGACATGCTATTAGAATCACAATTGCTGTCCATACTGAGCTCTCTTGGAAATATAGGCATCCCTATGTCCTACAGTCATGACCCTCAGCATGAAAGCAGCACCTCAAAAGCTCAGCATAGCCACTGAAGGCTCCTCTACTGAACAGAGCCAAGATGGACTCCTGACATATTTCACTTACTGAAGGGGTGTTCAGTCCTTTGCCAGATGCTATGGTGCTAAAGGATGTAACTCCCTTTCCAGATTCTTTGACTTTGTGAGGCTGTTTGGAATCATTAAATAAACAGTAGCAGGAGTTTGTAAACTTTATAGATGGCACCACCACCTCACACATGATGAAGCTACTGCTTTTCACTCCTTAACCAGAATGTCCTTAAGTATGGGACCCAAGGGTCAGCATAATTGGTCAAAATTTAGAAAGTTATATTAGCACTGGATAACTTGGTCAACAACTGGCCCCATCTGCAAATTTTTACATACTTTTGGGCCATTACCAAGGTCTGGCTGTCTGGCACAGTGAATGGCAACAATGATTTCTTATCCAGAGTAAATAACTCGGGGTATCTCTTGCCCAAAAGATATACAAAATATAAATCAAGGTTAACCCCAAGGGGTTAATGAGTGTATTGGTGAATCCTTGTTGTGTTAATAGGTATACATACATGTTTTGGACATCATTAATACTGACCAAGACACATATTTGCATCTCAGAATACATAAGGCTGGGCTTTTGGATGAGGCATTTAATAGAAATTTGACCTCTCTTACCTGTCTCAACTACAGGCCTCATAGAGTGCCATATGGTGTACTTAAACCAGTTCAAACTCAAATCAATTAAAAAAATGGCAAATTTTAGTCACAGTCAAACATCAGGGGTCAGTTCCAATATCATTTTTTAGTGTTTGTTTACTGACAGCTTTTAAGCTTTACTCTTCCCTCTTTCCCTCCTGCCACATATCTCAGCAAGATGGTAGGAAGGCATTAGTCAGAACTTTGAACGAACCTTATGTGGAAACCTTCACTCTGATCTCACTTCCTAACTTAGATAAAAACCCAAGTCAATCTACTTTCCCAACTCTCTCAAGATGTTTTAAAGCCTTCTGAAAGCTAATCTGTTCTCCCCTTAGAAAGTCTCATGTCTGCAACAAATACTTTTATAGTTTCTTGGTGTGCATGAGTCATCAGTGTCAACATTTGAATCAAATTTTGGGTAACTTCCATCTTACTTCTGAGGGAAAGCAATGGCACCAACTTTATATGCTAGACCTGTGATTCCTGCCAAAAGTCAACCCATTTTTCTTGGGGTGATGAAAGTCACATTTCAGGAGGTCATTGTTCCTAGCAACTCTTGAAAAAGTAACTGCATTGTAACTTTAACCTTTTTCATGCCCATCATCTGTGTCTTTCTGATGCAGACTCTGAGGTTAGAACTGCTGTTCTAGTACTAATGGTTGACTCCAGCCATAGCATGTGGCCTGGAACCCTTGAAAAAAACTGCCATATTTTTGCCTTTTTAGACCATCTACAGCCTATAATTGTGTGACCTTTGTTGCAAGTCCATCCAGCAATGATCCAAGAGTTAGGATATTTAAACAACATTCTATATTCCCTACCATTTATAGGCATTTATTATTATGGATCACTGAAACAGCCACCTTAAAAATTAAGGCAAATATATTTCTAAATTGACCTGTCTTACATTCTCAAATTAAGGCAGTTTTGCCACTGAATGCAGCTATCCCCAGAAATGGTTTGTCTCCTGGATGATCGCAAGGATGAAAGATGTAGGAGGTATGTAGAACTATTTTGAAAATTCTTGTTCCCAATCCTGACAATTCTTGGATGTGATGCATGTTTTTTCTCTTAATCACAGGTGAGCCTGCCATCCCACATCCTCTGGGTTAGAGGCCTGGCCAGAAAGGGGCCTAAAGAAACTCAAAATTCATTTTGGTTCAGCCATCTGGATTCACTTTTTCAATTTACAAGGACGAAAATCCTGAAGACACTGACTACATCACTAAGCATACTGCCCCCTAAGTTCTCCGGTGGTTGTCCTCCTGTGCCAAAGTAAGAACTATAATAGGTTCTACATATCTTACGAAATCAATCTTGCCCTACTCGCACCTGACTCCCCTGGACAAAAGGTATGCTTTTGAGTAGAGAGTGATCAGAGAAATGGTGAGTTTATAATGCTGGGATAGAGCACACCAAGGTTGTGGTCATGAAAGGAATCAACTTCAGCACCTGATGAGAGTGTCAGACTCCAGAGGTTGCAAAGAAAAAGGAATGATTAATGCTGTCTTTGTCTTCTAGATATGACACTGAAACCTGGAAAAACAATCGTATGGTCTGCCTGAGTAAAGCAGCATTTGCCATTGGCAATCTGACCCTTTGCTGAGAAAACAGAAAAAGTTATGTGTACCTGTCCAGTACAGAACTATTTTGCTGTTCCTGATGCTATCAATGGCCTTGATGTCTAAGTGCCCATGAGTTTTGTCATATATAATGGTTGAGACTACCATTTCTAGGTAACCCTGCCCATGTGTATTCACCAAATCAATGTAATGATGATCCAGAATAGGTTCAAAATGTGTACAGACAAGAATGACCTGTGTACATTCAGATTTTGTGTTTGTATGTTGGAGATCATGGAACAAAATCTCTCGATGGGAGTAAGGACTCCTTTCTAGCCCATGTATTGCTCCCTTGTACTTATTGGCAATGATACTAAAAGAGCAGCAGATTAGTTGCAGCTCCCTTGTATGGATTATAATGGATAAAAGACCTGGCCTTAGACTGTAACCTGGCTGCCGGAAATATGACTTACTGATCCTCCTGGAACATATTCATTATTGACTGATTTGGGGATTCTGGGGGTATACGTGAGGTCAATACTGTGGGTTGGAATCATCCAACTGGCTGACATATTGTTAATTAAATGCTTTGTAATAAATTGATTAGGTTTGGTTACAGCCTCTGCCAGTCAGATTAATCCAAGTGACAAATGGGGTAGTACAGTCATTCAAAAATTTGCTGGAAGTCAAGTCATATCAGGACCAAATGGAGGAGATGGTTGGGAGTTATTAATGGGTTTTCTGCATTCCTTGTATTGCTGGATGTGCCGAGTAGACCCTGTCTGCTCTTTATCTGGGCCACTTTTTCAGGGTTGCATTACTAAAGAGATTGTGTTTTCAGGGTTTTTCTCAGGAGTACTCAAGTCGTATCCTTAAGGGTGACATTGAGGGATGAGATAACATCTACCAATGGGACAAAGATAAGGCTTGCTTGCAATTGCTCTAAAAGTGGTGGATGCACCCCAGCTCAGAGTTTCTCTCCTGTACTATTAGGTTGGTGCAAAAGTAATTGTGGTCTTTGCCATTACTTTTAATGAGAAAATCTACAATAAGCTTTGCACCAACCTAATACATTCAATTGTATGTGCAGGTTTTATCTGGAACTTCATGTCATCTCCACTCCTACCCATGACTGTTGGATTTAGGGACAAAGAAAACTGATGTAAAATGCTGATGCTCATGATGCCTACTGTGCCTTAAGTAATAAAGTCTGTGTCTGATCCAGGAATGTTGTTTCTTCTGCCAGCATCCATGAGATAGTAACAGGCTATATAATGAGCTTGTAAGTATAGCATAAATTCAAGTCCTAGATTCAAGATGTAATACTAGGCATGTTCTATAAACTAGTTCTTTTCAATTCATCCATTAGTTGGTTTGCATATTTGATTCAATTTCTCCTTTAATTACTAGCTTTCAGAAAGAGACTAGGGTAATCAGTTATTTGCTGATCTTTTGGGAATAGTGTAAGGAAATACCTTAATCTGAGGCTGGTTGTTAAACTACAACTACTAGAAGCAGGTCTGGATCATTACTATGCGCTAAAATTTATATTCTCTGAGCACCCAGAGAACTCAGTCTAGGGAAATAATGCATACCCATGTTTTTTGTTTATCTGTTTTTTAAAGTATGTCCCAAGTTTCTTTTCAGGCTAGAAATCAGATTTGTTTCCCTGGTTACAAACGCCAATTTACTCAGACGATGTGCAAGGTAATTGTCTTGAGCCAGACTTTTAAAATAGGAAAAAAAATATTTTACACATTCATGTGTTATTTGATAAGCTTTTGAAACAGCTCTTGCACATTATTAACGTGACTTTTAAAATAGTAAGTTTTCCTTAAAATGAGATTAAATATCACTGCCAATAATATTGTCATTATTTGAATGTTTAAATCAGGAATTACATGTGTTACACACATGTATTCTTTCACTTATTCTGTTAAAAGAATTTTACTAGATAGAAACTATTACTTCCATATTTCAGAATATAAAATTGAGATTAGAAGGTTTATGCAATTTGATGAGAGTTCAGAGACAACAGGCAGAAGATTTGTATTTAAAATGAAAAATTCTGATATTAGGTCCTTTTTACTTTAATTTACACTATATAGCTACTGATTTGCTGAGAAATAAGTTATACAAAGCATGTACAGAACATAAAAAAATGTTAGAATAGGGCAAGAAATTCTTACACTCTTTCCTTCTTCCTCAAGTTTTCAACTCTAAAAGAGAAAAAGGGAAAGAAGTTGAGGAATGAGACGGAGACAGAGAAACAGAAAAGAGAAGAACTAAATGTGAGATTAAAAAGTTAAGCTCGATAAAATGTTATTTTTATTGCTTGAATGACAAGGCAGTATGATTCACTTAGTCAACCACTGATTTAATTTGTTGTTCCATTTTCTCACCTTCCATAAAATAGGCAGTTTGAAAAATTATCAAGTCAGAACACATCTAGACAGCTGAGAAGTGATACATACATTTATTTTACCCTTGAAGACTTCCTGAGAATGTGAAAAAAATATAATAAAGTTTTCAATAGATTTTAAGAATGAGAAAAATCATTTTACAGACAAAACTTTAAATGTCAAAAAGACAGAATACCAAAAAATGAGTATAGGAAGAACTGAAACTGTCAAATTGTTCAACTTAGCATCAGATTAAAAACATCAGACCACATCTGATATAATCACATGACTCATTACTGAAGCATGATATGTTTTCAATAATCTGTTACTACAGATAATGGAGACTCTTTCAAAAGCACAGCTAAAGGGGCTGGGCAGAATGGCTCACACCTGTAATCATAGCACTGTGGGAGGCCTAGGTGGGAACATCTCTTGAGCCCAGGAGTTCAAGGCTGCAGTGAGCCATGATCACACCAGTGCATTCCAGCCTGAGTGACAAAGCAAGACATTGCCTCTAAAAATAAAAAGTAAAAAAGATTAACTACATATACATGTAAATAGTGTGCGACTACACACACACACACACACACACGTATAATTGGTAAAGTCATTCTCAAGAGAGAGAAGCGTTTGTAGATATTTTAACAGAGATAATTTAAAGAATTGTTAACTAAGTACAAAGTTGTTTTCTAGGTACTGAAAAGGAATAACTATGACAGAAGAAGCAAGGGCAGAAAGCAGCTCCCATTTTTGGAAAGACACTTGAATGACTAAATCTTGAAAACTGGGAGAAGGGGCAGTGTGGAGCAGAAATTCAATGTATCTAAAGACAGGGCACATCTGACTGGAGCTGGTACCAGTGAGGTGCATGAACTGGCTGGCCCTACAAGTGATGAAAAAATTGCACCATATATTTGATACTTTAGAAAGGAACCACTGCTCAGAGTGAAGAAAAATGACTAGGATGATGCTCACAGGAAAAGAGAACCATCAGGAAGCAGGAGGAAGTGACAGTAAGGAAGGTGCCCTCTTTCTCTTCCAGTTTTGCAATCTCCATGTGCGCCTTATGAGCAGAGCCTAACAGGGAGCCAACCAACAAAGCAGAAAGGTTTCCCGAGTCTTCGCTGCAGCGTCAGCAAGTAGATGCTGAGACATTAGTAGCTGATATTAGACACAGTTCGCTTCTTTAGCAAGAGTGCATGCATCCTCACACTTCCTATACATATTTAAATTTTCATACAATTACAATGCCTAACAAGATGCAACTATTATTCACAGCACAAAGATATTCTCCAAAATGAGGAGTCTCAAAATCCCCAGAATCATATTCATTTCTGATAAACATTCTCATTATCCAACTCTGAGCTGTGTCAATTGTTTCAAAACTAAACTAAAAATTCCATTTGTAGTAAATCCTTTCTCTGGGCTGGATTAGAGTAAGAAATATTAGTATAAACTCATGTTAATTTTAATATGGCTATATACAGAAGTATAAATAGAAAAATCAATATACATATATGAAGGGAAATATATATATTTGTGTATATATATACACACACACACACATGGATGCAGTATATATATACAATGCAGTATATATACACGCACACACATATATATGGATAAACAATGCAATATATATATATATATACACACATACAATGCAATACATATATATACTGCATTAGTCCATTTTCACACTTCTATAAAGATACTCCTGGGATAGGCAATTTTTAAACAAAAGAGGTTTAACTGACTCACAGTTCCACATGGCTGGGGAGGCCTCAGGAAACTTAAAAATTATGGCAGGAGGCAAAAGGAAGCAAGGCAGGTCTTCTCAAGGCAGCAGGAGAGAAACAGAATGAAGGAGGAACTGTCAAACACTTTTAAAACCATCATCTCTGGTAAGAACTCACTATCATGAGAACAGCATGGGGGCAACTGTTTCCATGATCCAGTTACCTTCTACCAGGTCCCTCTCTTTACACATGAGGATTACAACTTGAGATTTGGGTGGGGACACAGAACCAAACTGTATCATATACTTTTACAAATAGGTTGTACATATGTTTTATATGTTTATATATTTCACATGTGTATTTTATATATTTTGTATAAAATGTACATGAATATATGAAAATCTGATACATATATTAATATAAATACAGAAGTATATAAAATACACACATGTAAAAATAAACAATTACATAGAGCAATGAAACCTCAGTAGCAATGAGCTGACCCAGACACTAGATATTGGTTTCTAAATTGTATTCTTCAATAAGGAAATGGTGTTCCTTGGAGAAATGGTTGATTTGGGTGGGTCTCGGGCAGGAAATACACAAGATAATTCTGGAACATCTTGCAGTGCCACAAAATAAGGAAGCACTAAAAAAAATAAATTTATATAAGATGAGACCTATCAAAAGGAGTCAAGAAAGAGTTCATAATCACCAAAAATAGAACGAGGTAAGCAACAATAATTTTAGTTATTTTACTAAATTTACAATTCTTTTACTAAAGGAGTAAAATAAATATGCATGAGTCAGAAAAGATATAAATAAATCATTGAATAAAAAAAGTGAAAGGGATAATTCTTTCTTTTAGAAGACTTCCAAGTAATATAGACACCCTTGCCTTCAGGATATAGTTCAATTTCTTTGCTCTTGACTGCAGGCTGGACTGGGGGATTTACTTGCAAAGGAAAGAGTAGAGAAAGAGGACTACAAATAACTTTACGATGGAAAACAGGACAGACCCAGCAAGTGATCAAGATTGGCATCACAGGTGATAATTCATATTCTATCAAGTACCCAGGGATCTGATGTGATGAGAAAGCATATCACTTCTTTCGTTATGCAAGTATGTGAAGAGCTATGAAAATGGATTCCATTGATACTATGGGATGAATTTTTGCTGCCAGAGTGAAGAATCCTTGCGAGGGTGATATTCACAGAAAGAGAAACGTGTCAATAAGCCACCAGAAGGAAACATCAGGGAGCTAGACCCTGCTTTCTCTAGCCCTGTGTCTCCCTCTTGCCCTTGGTAGTGACACAGCCTAACAAAAGTCATCTGGCAAAGCAGAAATATAATTTGTAAAGTCCTTGTCCTCAAATTACAAAGCAGAATGTAGAAGGGTGAACTTGGAGTGGAGAAACAATAACTTAAAAACAGACACAAGCACCCACGAATCAAATGAATATACTAGAGTAATCTGTACATGCCCTCAATGTTGGAGTTGATGTAATTGATATGTTCAGCTTTTTTTTGTTTTGTTTTGTTTTTTTCTGAGACAGAGCCTTACTCTGTCACCCAGGTTTGAATGCAGTGGTGTGATCTTGGCTCACTACAACTTCTGCCTCCCAGGTTCAAGCGATTCTCATAATTCTCTTGCCTCAGCCTCCCAAGGAGCTGGGATTACAGAAATGTGCCACCACACTCTCCTAATTTTTGTAGTTTTAGTAGAGACAGGGTTTCACCATCTTGGCTTGCCTGGTCTCAAACTCCTGACCTCAAGTGATCCACCAGCCTCAGCCTCCCAAAGTGTTAGGATTACAGGCATGAACCACTGCATCTGGCCTGTGTTTAGCTTTATATACTCACGTAAATGCTAATGGTTATTTTTTCTTTGTTTATCTACATTCCTGTTTAATCTATAAATATAGCATATTATATCATTTAGTACAAAAAGTTTCTCCGTCCTTAGGCATCATATAGTCAAGCTTTTTCTATTTCCAGAATTTATGTGCCCTATTTTTTAAGAAATAAAAGCATTTTTTTTTTCGGAGAAATATATCCTGAATACAATGGCAATTCTAGAGAATAGTCACATTTCGTTTTTCTTAAGAGGTTCATGTTTTAAAATAATATTAAACACAATGCCTGCAACATATGATAAGATTAATAAATGCATGTTATACAGATTGATTTTTATAGACATCCTATATTTGTATATAGCATAATAATTCAAAATCAATAATATTTCTTAATTTTTACATCTTCCACATGCTGTACAATGAATGGTTTAAATTATGTTTTTATCTCATGTTGATTATGTAATTCACTTTATTCACTGCATATACCACTGTGTTAGAGCAGACAATATTGCAGACAAGGTGTTTTTTTTTTTTGCCATTTTATAGCATATAGTTTCCAAGGAAAGAAATCCATTAAACAAATAGCTGATCTGAGAGTTAAGTTTAAATATTTTTACTAAAGGAAGGATGATGCCAAAGGAAAACTAGTGGAATATTACCCAATCTGGAATTTATCAGTATATTATTTAAGGAAATTGAAATTTACTCTGGGACCTGAAGGGGGAGCAGTTTTGGTATGGTAAGGAGAAGAAAGAAAGATAAAGATATTGCCAAAGAACAGAGCAGTGTAGGTCACTGTGTCTTGGCAAGAATGAGCAGAGAGCATGTGTTGGAAGCACCTCACTCACATCATCTCGCTTCCAGACCACTGTCTGGAGCAGGCATATTTATTTGTTAATTATTTCCCTTTTTGAAGACTCAAAGTCATTTGCATAGGGCCACAGAGATAGCAAATTGAGGCTAAATTTGAATGCAGGAGTAAAAAGCCCACATTTTTCACTATTAAGAAGAGTGCTTCTCCCTATGTTATAACACGTTTTAGAGGTAGTTCAATGAGCAGAAACACAGGATGAATTGCCTTCCAAACCACATCAACAGTTAATAAACACTTGAACCTCATGTTTGCAATTCCTGTGCAGTAGGTTTGTAACCAAATATTCATAAAATTTTAATTTGCTCTTGATCCAATAAAAATTTAAAGAAGGACAAACCTGTATTTGTGAGGAGGATGCAACATATTACAAAGTGCTAGTAAGCACTTTGGGAGGCCAAGGTGGGGAGATCACGAAGTCAAGAGATCGAGACCATCCTGGCCAACATGGTGAAACCCCGTCTCTATTAAAGATACAAAAATTAGCTGGGAGTGGTGGTGTGTGCCTGTAGTCCCAGCTGCTCGGGAGGCTGAGGCAGGAGAACTGCTTGAACCTGGGAGGCGGAGGTTGCAGTGAGCCGACATGGCGCCACTTTACTCCAGCCTGGTGCCTGGCGACAGAACAAGATTCTGTCTCAAAAAAAAAAAAAAAGTTTTCAGATGCAAAAATCTAAAATTTGCAAAACAGTTCCTAAGGACTGTTTTTTAGTAAAAGTGGTATTTTCTACATAATTTAACATTTTTACTCTGATGTTAGAAAGAAACTCAAGAAAATAAATTTTTAACGATCCAGATTGGAAATCTGGAGAGTATTTTTAACAGCTCATTAATTAGGCTTTTGATTCTTGGCACCATCACAAAAAGGTGTTTCTTCTGTCTACACTAACAACAAGGTTTTGTTTTCCTCATCTGGAAAACTGAGGTAATAATATCAACTTTATGAGCTATTTAGAGGATTAGGGAATATATATATGTGCATGGAAACTCCTATTCAAGAATGAGTAGGAGTAGGACAGCAGAAGAGGTGGACAGAATATCACTCATGAAGCTCCGATGTAGGAAAAATTCCAGTGTTCTTAAAAAACACATTTCACAATTAACATTTTACAATAGTTATCAGTGCTTTTGTCAGAGGCATGTGAACCAGAGCAACTCCACCTTAAACAGAAGCTGGGTAAAATGAGGCTGAAATCTACTGGGCTGAATTCCCAGATGCTTATGGCATTCTAAGTCACAGGATGAGATAGGAGGTCAGCACAAAACACAGGTCATAAAGACCACAAGCACCATGACAGTTTACAAATGCCATGGCAACGTGGGGAAGTTACCCAATATGGTCTAAAAAGGAGAGGCAAGAATAATCTACCCCTTGTTTAGCATATCATCAATAGATAACCATAAAAATGGGCAAACAACAGCCCTTGGGGCTGCTCTGTCTGTGGAGTAGCCATTCTTTTATTCCTTTACTTTCTTAATAAATTTGTTTTCACTTTGCACTGCTGACTCGCTCTGAATTCTCTCTTGTGTGAGCTCCAAGAACCCTCTTTTGGGGTCTGGATTAGGACCCCTTTCAACACTTTGAAGGAGAAATAATGTTAAAGGACAAGTACAAGTCTTTGGTGGCTTCCTGAGGAGGCTATTTTAATAGGGGATGAAAGCAGAATCAGAATTCATTCGAATGCACAGTGCTTTGGTGGAAGAAATGTAATAATGATTCTAAATATACAACAGATGAAATGGCTAGGAAGTATGGAGCTGTAGTAACAAGAGAATTTGGCATTGGTTGAAGGGGAATTTTATATATTTCATATTTTTAAATATAAAAATGTATTCAGCTTATAAAATTGAGTATGTTTATAGTCTAATGAGAAGGACTGGATTACCAATAGACTAAGCTAGGTTTAGAAATAAGAGTAGGTAGAAACTACAACCCAAAACACAGGTAAAAGAATGAGTCAGAATAGTAAATTGCCAGACACCACATTCTTTGCAATTGGGATGGACTAGGAATCAAATTCATTTGCATTAGCCTAAATAGTGTTCTTTTGTAATTATACACTGCATCCTTTTTTCTGAAGACCCTGAAGGTAAAATTGAAGCAAAGATTATAGGGTTAAACTGCTTTCACAGTTCATTCCCATTTATACTTCTGAGTCATTCAGGAATGTGTTATCATGCAGCATTTGTGTGACTAAATAGGTGTAAATTCCAAGCTGATACTTACACATAGTTGATATGTCAAAGATGTGTCAAAATTTCTAGTCAAGAATTTTCACTCTCAGTTTCAATCTTTTTTTGTTTTGCATTTTTGTACTTTACATCAGGTGTGAACATCAGTTAACTCTGCCTTTGAAATCTTCAGATACTCATCCACAAAGGCAGAATTTCATTTTTTAAAGAAGTCCAATGATTGATGTGCCCTTAATCGGTAGTTGAGGTGGTACTTTGGTAACTGGATAGTAGTCTGTGTGAATTTAGTTCTTTACCATTCAATAATGGGTCAATTCTTTGTTTTCACTAGAGGTGAAATTTTCCTGGGTTTTCCAATAACACAGCTGATCCCTCTTCCAATTAGGATCTGACGTTCTCTTCTTGGCCATAGGACTTATTTATTCTCAGAGTCCAGCCTGGACTTGTCAACCCTGACAGCTTAACATGATTAATAAAGGTTGTTTAAGATCATTACCTGTATTAGTCATGGTTCCCCAGAGAAACAGAACCAATAAAATACTATATGCAGGTATACTCTGTTTTATTATACTTTGCTTTACTGTGCTTCACGGATACTGTGTTTTTTGTAAGTTGGAGGTTTGTAGCAACCCTCCATTAAGCAAGTCTATCAGCACCATTTTTTCCCACAGCATGTGGTTACTTCATGTCTCTGTGTCATCATTTTGGTAATTCTCACAATATTTCAATTTTTTCATTATTATTGTATTTATTATGGTTATCTGTGATCAGTGCTATTTGCTGTGACTATTGTAATTGTTTTGGGGTGTCATGAACCATGCCGTTGTAAGACAGTGAACATGATTAATAAATGTTGTGTTCTGATTGCTTCACTGGCTAGCAGTTCCCTGTTCTCCCTCATCTTGGAACTTCTTAATCCCTGAGACACAAGAATATTGGAAGCAGGTCAATTAATAACCCTGTTGATGGCCTCTAGGTGTTCAAGTGAAAGGAAGAGTCCCATGTCTCTCATTTTCAATCAAAAGAAAGAAATGATTAAACAAAGTGAGAAAGGCATGTCGAAAGCTGAGATAGGCAAAAAGAGAGGCCTCTTGTACCAAATAGCCAGGTGTGAATGCAAAGTTACTGAAGGAAGTAAAATGTGCTACTCCATTGAACACATGAATAAGAAAGCAAAACAGCCTTATTACTGATATGGAGAAAGTTTGGTCTGGATAGATCAAACCTGCCACAATAATCTCTAATGCCAAAATCTAAGCCAGAGTATGGCCCCAACTCTCTTCCATTCAGTAAAGGCTGAGAGGGATGAGGAAACTCCAGAAAAAAGTTGGAAGCTAGCAGAGGTTGACTCATGAGGAAAAAAAACTCTCTATAACCTTAAATTGCAGAGTGAAGCAGTAAGTGCTGATGGAGAAGCTGCAGTAAGTTATCCAGAAAATCTAGCTAATATTATTGAAGATGGCTACACTAAACAACAGATTTTGAATATAGATGAAATGGCCTTCTGTTAGAAGAACATACCATCTAGGACTTCTATAGCTAGAGAGGAGAAATCAATGCTTGGCTTCAAAGCTTTGAAGGACAGGTTGATTCTCTTGCTGGGGCTAATGCAGCTGGTGTTTATGTTGAAACCAACGATCATTTATCAATCTGGAAATCCAAGGGCCCTTAAGAATTATGCTGTCTATTCTGCCAGTGCTCTATAAATGGAACAACAAAGCCTGGGGGAAGAGCACATTGGTTTATGTCGTGGTTTACTAAATATTTTAAGTGTCCCTTTGAGACCTATTGCTCAAAAACTGAAAGATTTCTCTTTAAAATATTACTGCTCATTGATAATGCATATGTCAGCCAATAGCTCTCATGGAAATGTATGAGACGCTTAATGTTGTTTTCATGCCTGCTAACACAGTATCCATTCTTCAGCCTTTGGATCAAGGAGTAATTTTGACCTCTCAGTCTAACGATTTAAGAAATGTATTTTGTAAGGCTATAGCTGATGCGGATGGTGATTCCTCTGGTGAAATTGGCAATGTAAATTGAAAACTCTTAGAAAAGAATTCATCATTCCAGATGCCATTAAGAATATTCGTGATTCGTGGGAGGAGGTCAAAACATGAAAATTAACAGGAGTTTTGAAGAAATTAATTACAACACTCATGAATGACTTTGAGGGGTTTAAGACTTCAGTGGAGGAAACAACTGAAAATGGGGTGGAAATAACAGATCATAGAATGAGAAGCTCTCCTGGGGATAATTGTTATTCACATGATTGCTTTTCAGATAAACCAACACTAATGTTTTCTAAAAGTGAGTTAGGTGGCTGGGTGGTGGCTCACCCTTGTAATCCCATCACTGTGGGAGGCTGAGGCAGGAGGATTGGTTGAGCCAAGGAGTTCAAAAATAGCATGGACAATATGACGAGACCCTCAAAAA
The DNA here is from genome assembly GCA_963574635.1 of Cheracebus regulus. Taxonomy (NCBI): domain Eukaryota; kingdom Metazoa; phylum Chordata; class Mammalia; order Primates; family Pitheciidae; genus Cheracebus; species Cheracebus regulus. The sequence continues at coordinate 34,609 of CAUYQU010093802.1, read as the reverse complement.
TTAGCTGGGCTGGGCATGGTGATGCACACCTCTAATCCCAGCTACTTGAGGGCCTCAGGTGGGAGGATTACTTTGGCCCAGGAAAATGAGGCTGCAGGGAGCTATGATCATGCCACTGCATTCCATCCTGCATGACAGAGCAAGACCCTATCTCCAAAAAAATAAATAAATAAATAAAAAATAAAGTAAGCTACTTTTTGTTCTTTCTCAGTGACCTGAAGGGTATTCTAGCTATTGATAATCTTTACTCTCCTCAATTTACTGGAGGTAACTTATTTCATTCAATTTCTAATACTGTATAAATTATAGCTTCAATAAAAATTAATTCCCATCTCTGAGAAGCACTTACCTATTTGGGAATTACTATTTTTTTATACAAGTGTGTGAGTCCTTCCCCTTTACTATTTTTCATAGGGGCAAGACTTCTTTAAAAGAAAAGCAAGGAATTTTCAGGCAAGTGGATATGAGCTGAACTCTCATTTTACTATCTTCAAACTGAATGAGAGTCAGCCAGTAATTCAGGTTTTTTCATCAAGACAATAGAAATAATATTACCCTTTTTACAGAAACTGGTTTTGTTTAATTACATATCACAAGTAAAGAAATTGTCAAGTAGCCAACACTTATTTAACTCTCTTAACCCTCATATAAAGGAAAAACAAAACTATCCTTCACTAATCATTTTAGTACCTCAGAATGTCTGAAATACATTGTTCTTTATTTTGTGTGGATGATTTACATTGCCATGATTTGTTTTTGATGGTTTTTCTGGCAGCACAGCTAGACCAAAACAAGATAATGGCCATAATGTTATAATTTATCTTGCAGAACATATCAAGCACATCTAGAGAAAACTGAGATAAGAAAAATGTATTCTTTTTCTGCAGCATGAATCTTATGTAAATTAGGATATAAAATGGACACATTTTAAAATGCTGAATTAAATGAACTAGATGGCTGGATCTTTAGATCACAGTTAAAAGAAAGAGTAAAAATTTATATATATTCTATAAATAGCATAGCAACATGATGTGGCAAATAACATCAGATAATTTTGGATGATGAATTGACTTTTCCTTATCACACACTAACTGGAAAAAGCAAATAACTTTTTGACAGAAACTAAGAAGAGAATTCCTGTCAAAGAAGTTTGTCCCTGCAGCTGTTAAAGCCAAGTTGGAATAGATGTAGCTGTATAAATATAAATAAATGAATGAAAGTTAAAAGCATCCAGAATGCCTTTTACATAGGAACAGGGACATCATGTGCTGGGAAGCCACATAGTTTAGCAATATAACCCTTACTTTATTATGAAATGTACAGAGTATGAACTAAGATCTACCACTGTTTGACTAAAACTAATTCCAAGTAAATCAAGGGAAACAAAAAACTTTAGAGATTTTTTAAAGTAGAAAATTTGTACATTTAGCGTATTTTTTATTTTAGCATCCACTGTAGCCTTTTTAGTTTTCAATTAACTAAACTTTTTTTAAGAACTCAAATATTGTTCAGCAATAGCATAATCAGTAATAGGATTCCAAGAAAAGATGTAAAATATGTATAAAATGGTGGTTTTACCTACTAATTTAAACTTTTACATTCTATACTTTTCATTTAAATTCATATGAAAGAAAAAGACTTGAGTTAGATATTTATATAGTGGAATAGCATAACATAAAATATGAGGCAACTGCAAGGAATACATCTGTGTATCTAATAATGAGAAGTAGCAAAACATGATGAATGATTTTGCTTAAAAATTGATTTTATCAGAAAACTAATTAGGATAAAAGGAAAACATGGGATAAAAGTTAGCTAAACTTGCATTAATTTCTTTCTTTTTCCTTTTTTCTTCTTTTATTTTTTTGAGATGGAATCTCGCTCTGTCACCCAGGCTGAAGAGCAGTGGTATAATGTGCAACCTTTGCCTCCCAAGTTCAAGCAATTCTCCTGCCTCAGCCTTCTGAGTAGTTGAGACAACAGGTGCCCACCACCACACCCGGCTAATTTTTATATTTTTTAGTAGAGATGAGGTTTCACCATGTTGGCAAGCCTGGTCTCGAACTCCTGACCTCAGGTGGTCCACCCACCTCAGCCTCCCAAAGTGCTGAGATTACAGGTGTGAGCCACCAAGCCTGGCTATGTTAATTTCTTAATGCTAAAATGTCTCTAAAACTATACAAAGATTTACATTTTAAGTAAAAATTTTCATTAAAGTATTGACATAAACTGCACAAATCTTAAGCGTACAACTCAAAGAATTTTTACAGATAATTTTATCCTAGTAACCTACACTCTGATTAAAAAAAAATGTACACTACGGAACCCTTCTTTGTGCTCTCCTCCAGTTAGCACCCACAAAAGTGGCCTCCATCCTGACTTTTAAAATCATAATTTGGTTTTGTCTTCTATGTAAACGGAATCCTGTAGATTTTTTTCCTACTGTGTCTGGCTTATTTTTCTTAACACTGTGTCTGTGAAATTCATGCATTATATTGTGTGGAGCAGTAGTTCATTTTTATTGATGCATACTTGATATAGCTTGGATAATTTTCTCTTCAATATCATATTGAAATGTAATCTCCAGTGTTGGAGGTGGGGCATGGAGGGAGGTGACTGAAACATGGGGGTGGGTTTCTCATGACTCGGTTCTGTCTTCATGATAGTGTGTTCTAATGAGATCTAGGTGTTTAAAAGTGGGTGACACCTTTCCCTACTCTCTTATTCCCACTTTTATCATGTGATATGTCTGCTTCTGTTTCTCCTTTCATCATGAATAAAAGCTCCCTGGAACCTTCCCAGAAGCCAAGCAAATGCTGACACCATGCTTCTTGTAAAACCTGAAGAACGGTGAGCTAATTAAACCTCTTTTCTTTGTAGATTATCTTTTTCGTCTTTTGAGGAACCTCCAAATTGTTCTCCATAGTGACTGTGTAGTTTACATTCTCACCAACAGTGTACAAGGGTTCCCTTTGCTCCACATCCTCACTGCCCTTTGTTATTAGCTGATTTTTGGATAAAAGCCACTTTAACTGGGGTTAAATACCCTCATCCGTTTCTTTATAGCAATTCAAAAAATGGCCTAATATAATATTTCATTGTATATCAGGTCCCCAAATGTCATTTTGGTCAACACCATTTTGTTATAACGTTGATGAGGAAAAAAAATAATAGATTCCTGGTGAGGCCAACCATCTGTGTGGTGGCAAATTCTTTCTATATCTGCCTGTTTTCTCTAAGTACTCCCATTTCCATCTGCATCCCAAAGCTGTGCACATTAGGTGAATTAGTGTTCTCTGTGGTCCCAGTGAGAGTGTATGAGTGTGTGTGCATGTGCTTGTGCCCTGTGAAGGAGTGGTGACCATTACAAATATCTAGGAATTAACCAAAGAAGTGAATGATCTCTACAATCAAAACTATAAAACATTGATGCAAGAACTTGAAGAAGACACCAAAAAATGGAAAAATATTCCATGTTCACTTATTGGAAAAATTGCTATTATTAAAATGGCCATACTACCCAATGCAATATACAGATTCAATGCAATCTCTATCAAAATGCCAATGACATTCTTCACAGAAATGGGAAAAAAAAAATCCTAAAGTTTATATGGAACCACCAAAGACCCAGAATAGCCAAAGATATCCTGGGCAAAAAGAATAAAACTAGAGGAATCATATTACCTGACTTAAATACTACAGAGCTATAGTAACCAAAACAGCATGGTCCAGGCATAGAAACAGACACAAAGACCAACGGAACAGAATAGAGAACTGAAAAAAAAATCCACATACCTACAGTGAACTCATTTTTGACAAAGTTGCCAAGAACACACGTCAGAGAAAAGACAGTTTCTTCATGGATGGTGCTGGAAGAATAATGAAACTAGGCCCCTATCTCTTACCATATATAAAAATTAAGTCAAAACAGATTAAAGATGTAAATCAAAGACCTCCAACTATGAAAACGCTGTAAGGAAGTATTGGAGAAGCTCTCCAGAGAATTGGTTTGGGCAAAAATTTCTTGAGTAATACTCCAGAAGCACAGGCAACCAGAGAGCAAATGGACAAAGGGATCACATCAATTTCAAAAGCTGCTGCACAGCAAAGGATATAATCCACAACGTGGAGAGATAATCTCCAGAATTGGAGAAAATATTTGCAAACTACCCATCTGACAAGGGATTAATAACCAGAATATATTAGGAGCTCAAACAACTCTACAAAAAAAAAAAAATCTGATTTAAAAATGGACAAAAGATTTAAATATACATTCCTCAAAAGAAGACATGAAAATGACAAACTGGCACATGAAAAGGTGCTCAAAATCATTGATCATCAGAAAAATGCAAATCAAAATTATAATGAGATATCATCTCACCCCAGTGAAAGTGGCTTTTATCCAAAAATCGGCTGATAACAAGGGGCAGTGAGGATGTGGAGCAAAGCGAACCCTTGTACACTGTTGGTGAGAATGTAAACTACACAGTCACTATGGAGAGCAATTTGGAGATTCCTCAAAAAACTAGAACTAGAGCTATATACAATCCAGCAATTTCACTCTAGGTCTGTGCCCAAAAGAAAGGAAATCAGTATATCATAGAGATATCTGCAGTCTCCTGTTTGGTGCAGCACAATAGCTAAAATGTGTATGCAGCCTAAGTGTCCATCAACAGGTGACTGGATAATGACAAAGTGGTACATGTGAACAATGGAGTGCTATTCAGGCATAAAAAAAATGAAATCCTGTCATTTGCAACAACACGGATGGAACTGGAGGTCATTATGTCAAGTGAAACAAGCCAGGCACAGAAAGACAGACTTTGGATGTTGTCACTTATTTGTGGAATGTAAAAAATCAAAACATTTGAACTCATGAGATAAAGAATAGAAGGATGGTTACTGGAGGCTAGGAAAAGTAGTGGGTAGATTACGAGAAGGTGAGGATGTTTAATGTGCACACACACAAAAATAGAATGCCAAAGATCTAGTATTATTCATAGCACAATAGGGAGACCTATAGTAAATAATAATTGTACATTTAAAAATAACTAAAAGTATAATTGGATTGTTTGTAAGACTAAGGGTAAATGCTTGAGGGGATGGATACCCAACTTTTCATGATGTGATTATTTCACATTGCATGCCTGTACTAAAATATCATGTTTATCCCATAAATATATATATGCCTACTCTGTACTAACAAATTAAAAATAGAAAAATTAAAAAATTAAAAGTGGTTTCTATGAAATATTCTTAATTTCAATGTAGGGCATTTGCTCAATATTTTCCTTTATTCTAAGTTTTTAAAATCTGCTAAAGAATTATTTTACTCCATAGATCTCTTCTGCTATTTTCTAGACACTCATGCTTTTTAATCTGTCACATATGGGTAAAATTTCATCAATAATTCAGTTTTGTTCATATTATGACATAAGAATCAAGTTTATTATTTCTCTGTGGATATGTATTTGATTGTGGTAACCAATGCTCTATAGTCTCTGTCACTGGAGATTAGTTTTTGCATACTCAGTATTTTTAAATAAATAAAGCACAAAATATTCTATTTTGTGCCTGGCTTTTTGCAATCAGTAGTTTTTGAAATGCATCCATGTAACTGCATAATCAGTAGTTCATTTACTTTTATTATTACTGGGTAAAATTCTATTGTGATACTATACTACAGTTTGTTTAGATTTCCACCTGTTAGTAGATATTTAGAGAGTTTGGCCATTAGCAACAGAGCTGTCATGAACATTTATGGGTAAGCCTTTTTGTGGACACCTGTTTTTATTTGTCTTGGGTCCATACTCAAAAGTAAATTTTTTGAATCCCAAAGTGAAAATACAGTTAACTTTATTAGAGAATATAAAACTCTACTATTTTACACATTTAATACCAATTTAATAGTATCTTATATTCTCCATTTATCAGCAGCACTTGGTATTTTTCAAGTCCAGTTTATTAAAATTTTACTTTTATGGTTAGGGATTTTGTGTCATGACAGAAGATTTGTTCATCCCCATCCATTTCTGTTATTCTTGACAAAATAAGTCAAGAATATTATATGCTAGAATGTTATAGTTTTTTCTTTTCTGTTTTCTACCTGTAATCTATTTTAATTATTGGGTATGATATGAAGTAACGATTAAGGTTGAAATTCTATCTTTTGTTATTCCTGTCATTTATGTTAAAAAATGACAAAATGTTGATGGGTCTCTTTCTGGACCTTTGATTCTGTTCCATTTATATACTTATTTTATTGCTATTAGGACATTGTCTTGATTACTATCAATTCATAGTAAATCTTGGTATCAGGTAGTCTGACTTCTCCAAATTTGTTCTTTTTTTCAAAATTAATTTTGCTATTCTAGATCCTTTGCATTCTTATATAAATTTTATAATCAGCTTGTCAGTTCATACACAAAAATTTGGTATATGGAATAGTGATTGGAATTGCATTAAAACACATAGAGCACATTGTAAAGAATGGACATATTAACATTAGTATATTCTCCAATCTGTAAAAATGGTATATCTATTTTTTCTTTTTCTTTTTCTTTCTTTCTTTTTTTTTTTTTTTTAGCTGGAGTCTCACTCTATCACCAGGCTGGAGTACAGTGGTGCACTCTTGGCTCACTGCAACCCCCAGCTCCTTGGTTCAAGTGATTTTCCTGCCTCAGCCTCCTGAGTAGCTAGTATTACAGGCATGCACCTCCACACCAAGCTAATTTTTATATTTTTAGTAGAGATGGGGTTTCAACATTCCATGTTGGGGAAGATGGTCTCGATCTCCTGACCTCGTGATCCATCCACCTTGGCCTTCCAAAGTGCTGGGATTATAGGCATGAGCTACCATGCCCAGCTAAAAGTGGTATATTTCTCCATTTATTTAGGTCTTCTCTTTTAGTTCAAAATCTGAGAGAAGGTGTCTTTTTCAACTAAAAGTTTTGAGTTAAAACATGCATCTTTTTCTTTTTTAAAAAAATTATACTTAAGTTCTAGGATACATGTGCATAACTTACAAGTTTGTTACATACATATACATGTGCAAGGGTGATTTGCTGCACCCATCAACTCATCATCTATATTAGGTATTTCTCCTAATGCTATCCTGCCCCTTGACCCCAACTCCCTGACAGGCCCAACATGTAATGTTTTCCTCCCTGTGCCCATATGTTCTCATTGTTCAACTCCCACTTATGAGTGACAACAAAAACATGCATCTTTTTTGTCTGGTAACTCATATGTGGAGCTTTCTAAGGTCATGCTACTGCAGGCCATCACAGGGAGATTAGGGTTCCATAGTTGCCTTCTGATTCCTCCAGGGCTAATGTCCTACATACCCTCCCTTATCAGAACATTAGCTTGTGATAACAATTGTAGATACATTACTCACAGGCGTATGGGGTTTGTTGTTAGAATCAAAATGAATCCTATATTATCATCATCATAAGTACACATATTATCATTATGTGTATTTATTTTGTAAGCCCATTTAAGGGAATGTTTATGTACAAACTCATCAGATTTCACTGGACAAAGGGTTGATTCTTAGGAAACCATATATGGCAAACTTTGTCATTGCAAAATGATGGTACTGTTCAGAAAAGAAAACACACACACACACAAATAGAAAAGATACTACCAAAAAAAGACAATTCTTAAAATTGGATAGAGGAACACAAAATATTTATATTTAGTCTCTTACTAAAAGCTGGAAAAAGTTTATTGGTAGAAGGACTTCATTTAGGAAACATTTCTCTATATTTTATTGGGCATATAAACTTTGGGATCAGTTAAGTATCATTGAGTTACTGGATTTCAAAAACTAGATAGCTAAAAAGGCAAAATCTTCACATTATTCCTTATTACATAATGTCTTTTCTAAATTTATTCAGAAGCTGAATACTTAAAAACACCAAGAAAATAAATGATCTCATATATATATATACACACACACACACACAAATATATATATATATATATATATATATATATATATATATATATATAAAATGCTATTATTTCTAGTTGGTCACAAGTAACATAAGTAAAAAAATTAAGGATATTATAACACAAAGAAAACATCCTTTCATAATAGTTTGAAACACAGCATACTGATATAATGATACTCATTGGATTGATGTGCCTTAGTGCTTCTATATTCCCAATAAAACATGTAGGTAAATATAAGAAAATAATAGGTCAATTGAATAGTTGTTGCTATTCTGAATAGAAGAATATTATCCCCCGACAACTCGGGAGCCAAGTAAAACAGAGAAATGTCCTGAGATTGTTACACGTTTGCAGTGGGCAACTTTTATGGACCCAGTGTCCTCTGATTTAACATACGTTGTGTTAACTCTATTGTGTGGTTGCTCAATAATCAAAATTTACTTGACCATATTCTTGAAAAAATTGTTACTTTCCCTGGCTGCATCACCGTGGCCTATTGCCATATGAAGAAGGGTTGGCTTTCCATCCGGGAAAAAAGGACAACTTTATAGAGTTCCACCTTTATCCCTGGCCATTTGACCTTGAAAGAGTATAAACCAGCCTTCCTTAAACCATATAAAATGTCATAATATCAGACAATTTAAAAAAGTTGAACATCATGATATTTACAGGAGATTGTTAAGACATATTTTTGGTGGTAAAAGGGCTGGCAAGAGGAGCTTAGGCCGGAACCATTTAGCTAGCATAGACTCACATTTAATTTAAGAACTTCAGATTTAGAATTGTATTTTCTCTAAGTGAAGTTATACTTTAAATCAAAGTTTTTTTTTATTTTTGGAAACTATTGATTTGTAATATAAGTATTTAGATATTTTTAAAACTTTATTTTGGATTTTTTATTTTTAATACACAAGTTAAAAAAATGTCTTGAATTTTTCTTGACATATGGCTAAACCTTGGCTAGATCCCTGGAAGTTAAATTATATTGGCTGAATTCCTCAGACAATGTATTTCATAGATTGTAATGCTATAGTCTTATAACATATCACTGCAATAACAGATTTTGTTCTGTATTTGTTCTAAGCAAGTTGAAAAGAATAAACAAAGCAATATAAAAATGGCAGAGCAATTTGAAATGTGAGCTCCTGAGTCAAAGACAAATTGGCCTAATATTGGTACAGGTACATGTGCAAATTATGTATCTTCTCTAAGGTTGGTTTCTTCATTCTTGGAGTAGGGATTTAATTGTCGACGTTAGGATTAAATAAAATACTGCAGCACCACACACAGTCCCAAACCCATAATAAGTATCCAGTAAGTGTCAGCTTATATCACCATTATTTATAATATCATCTATAATTTTATTGGATTCTTTTTATATAAATCTCCCTACAGAAGAAATTTTGTTTAGAATTTATTGCCAGGAAAAAGAAAATGGTCTCTCCAAGAAAGAATTGCTATTCTTTCCTCTTCTAGATAAAAAGAGCAATGTAAGTCTTATTTTATCTTCTTATTCTCACTGCCAAGAAGTTTTGTGTCAAATTAAAGTCCATTTAGAAAATGTATTTACCTTTATTCTTGATATATCTACATTCTTTTTTCTTCCTTGGTCTGATTTTACCTTTTATAATGCATAAATTTAATAGTGACAGATTTCTGATGCTTTCTCTTAAAGGCAAACATTGCTAGAATTGTAAAACAATATAGATGAGGTCTGAGCATGATATATGAGCATAGTTTCACAACTGGTCAACTATTAATAAATTTTCCTAGAGCCTATTATAATGAAAAAGAACATATTTCAAGGAAAGAGAAAACTTAGATTCATAATTTAGGTTAAATAGGCAATTTTCAATATATAAATGTAAATGGAATAATTCTTAAAAGTATTGGATTAAATTCAACAGTATCTATAATAATAATAATGAGAGTTTGTTACACTGTTATACACATGTAAGAAACTTTTGGCATCAGAAAATCTATTAAAATAATTCACTACATTATCGAATGAAAGGAATCAGTTGACTCACAACAAGTCTTTTAAGCTCACCTTCTATTTTACAATTTAAATTAAAATTTATATAAAAAATGTTTATTAGCAAACTGAGATTAAAAGAAAATTTTCTTTAATTGATATAGGTCTTTTTTAAGTTATAGCAAATGTTATTCCTAATGGAGAAAATTTAGATTCATTCAGTTTAATTCACGAAATAAAGATACTCAGGATAGTACTAAGGTTTAACATAATACTAAAAGTACTGATCAAAGCAATAAAGAGTTTAAAAAGTAAAGTAAAACAAAGATACAAGGATTGGAAGGAAATGACAAAACTGTCATTTAGAGATGTTTTGATTATACACCTGTAAAACTAAGCATTGATTAAAAAGCTGTTAAATTTTTAAAATTTACCAAAAAATATGGCATTTCTTTATTCTAATACTCTCCAATTAGAAAATAAAATTGAAAAGTGTTCCTATCAGCAGCAACAACTACAAAATACCTAAATATTAACTTAAAACTAAATTAAAAATCACAGGCGTGCATGTGATCTCCATGGAGAAAATTTAAAACCTTAGTAAAGATAACAATATAATCTGACTTTTTTGAAGTTCTCCAAAGATATTTTCTGGAATGAATTAATATTATAAAGATGCGAATATTCTCCAAAATAAAAGTATAAATTCAATGCAGATGCCCTCAAACTTCAAGTGCACTCTTATTTTGAGGTTAACAAATTTTGCCTCAAATTAACCTGGAAGCTAAGGGCCTATGTATAGCATCTAATTTTGGCCATGACAAAGTGGCCTTCATAATAGAACTAACGCTTCCTCTGAAAACAGTCATGTAAGCTGAATAAAATATACACAATTACTGTTTGAAGGTATTGGAGGACTGTCAAAGAGGCATGACTTAAGGGGCTATGATTCCTGAAAGAAGGGGCACAGACAAGGTGAACTGTGCATTCACCTAAGCTTTCTTCTTAGGAGCATTATACAAGCAAAAGTGCAGGTGGAAGAGAGCACAAAGAGAGAGCAGCAGGCTTACAGGACCACAGGACAAACTACTGGCGCTCTGGGCTGCCAGAGACTGAATCCTGAATGGTAAAATCCTAGAAAGGAGAGAACTGCAAACCAATCCCCCCATCTTTAAGCCATGCTTCTATCCCTAAACTTGAAATGTCCAGAGTAAGACTCCAAGAACCCCATCAGTAGAAGCAGCTAGGAAGTTAAAGAGCTGAGGAGCTCTATGTCGAAAGTGTGGTGTTGGGAAGAGAGATTGTAGTTTAAATGCTCCCAAGAAGAGGCAGCCTTGATAAACACCCTTGTTTTCGGGTTGAGAACACAGAAGATCCATGCTTTAAGAAGAAGTGTTACTTCATAGAGTAAGGACAACATCATCCATTAAAAGTTATGCCTTAGGAGTAAGAGCAATACTGCAATAGACCAACCCATCAAAGCTTTGAAAAAAGCCATAAAGGAAGGGGACACTATATGTCATTCCATTAGAAATGGATTACACATTCCAGAATGTTATTTTAGTTTACATACTTCTGAAAAATCTGACAGACTTCTAGTACAAAAGTATGCTAAATATTTTTAATGTGGTTCTCTCTAATTTGCAAACTCCACGAAAAATTCTGTTGTTAATCTCTGTATCAATAGTAAGCCATACAACACTATTCTGTGTTCAATAAATGCTAGTAAATAACTAAAAATAATTTTAAATAACTAAGATATTTTTGAGACCTTCCTTAGTCCCATGTCTACTTTGCCCTCCTTGTCCATTTGTTACTAATGATTAATATTTTTAATGAAATGATTATAACTATAAACAACAATAAACAACTTTCAGTAGTGGCACATATAAAATAGAAATTGTCATCTTTTTGGACAGTATTTTAAGAAATTCATGCACAGTAGTTTAGTGCATTGAATTATCATCTTCTGACATTATTAGGTGCCAAAGATAAGTTTATAAACCCATATTTGCAATTTCTTACTATTATTGTTTGTGTGTTACTTGAACCTTTATGAGACACTTAACTGGCTAAGCTGTTCTCATTTATTATAGATTAGAAGTCAATTATTTCTCCAAGAAGAAAAGCATATATTATTATGTATGTAAAATATTTTATAAGGAAAAAATATATTGAGATTAAGAAAATGTAATATATTGAGAAGTTGGATAAGAAAGTAGAAATGAAGCATGTTGTCCTCAAAATGAAGCTCAGCAATTTTATTACACTAAACACTATTAATGACTAAGTCTGTACATAATCAGTAAAAGCAATTCTATTTTCTTTTTCTGAAATAGTTATAATTCCTCTGTTCTACCTTGATATTACATATCAGCATAATAACCTTGCTCAAAATAAAATATCTTTAGATAAAATATGAATAGTATATATGAGCTTTAAAAATGTCAATTTATCCTTTCTGTTATGGCTAATTAACTTGTATATTCCTTTTTGTTCCCTCAAAAAAGAGATTCCACTTAAACTGAGGAAAAATTTTCAGGAGATGAGACACAAATAGACATTTGATAATTTTTTTCTTGTATAATAAATTGACTTTACAAAGCTATAAACTATTCTGAGTTTATGGGCTTTTGAAATAATGACCTCCATTAAAGTTTGTAATGCATTCTGGGCAATATAATAAAAAATGTGTCAGCAAAGTAATTTCATCTTCAAAATGATTACCTTCTGTGAGTAATAAATTGCATGTATATATTCATAAAAGAATCTCTATGGAATATTTTCAAATTCATATGCACATACCTTTTAAATTTTGTAAGAAATGAATGGGTTAGTAAATTTATGACCAGATTTCAGTTATCATCAAAAAGAATATCTCTACTTCAAAAAGTATGCTTGTATAGAATTCTATAAGCAATTTTTAGTACTTATCAGTCTTATATCTATCAACTTAATAGAAAGCTGTCCCTTAAATATTTATAAATTTAATTATTCGAACATACACATTAGTCTTTCCACTAAACTGTTATCCTTATATAACAGATATTATACTTTCATAGTGTCTTATTTCTTATTAGGATAACTGATCTTTTATTCTATGATGGCAGATGAAGATATATTTCCTAACAATAACAGCAACAACAGTAGAAGTGTTATGGTCACTTCTTGAATAGCCTTTTAATTATCTATGAGTATAAATAACCCTATTAAATGATATTGCAAAAATATTAAAAATACATATGTGTGTTAAATACATGATGACATAAAATTGAGCTATTTTGTAATATTATTTTTATTGATTTAAGCATAATCATCACTCATTGCAGATATTAAAAACTGAATGAGAAGATATCTTTCACAAAACTGCTAAGGAACTTACAAAAATATACAGGACAGAAATACCAAAGATGAATGCTCTAAATGAATTCTGGCATTTAAACATCACTGAGGCATACTTTTGCCTCAATGGAAATATAGAGAAATAATACATATATATATAATATGCAATGCAAGACACAAATTGTAGTGTATACTTCATTTACTTTCTAGGATACAAAATCTTTATAGACAGAATTTTGCTTCTTTGACCTCTGCAGCTTCCTCAGCCACTAATATGGTAGTTTTCACAAAACAAAGTTTTGGCAATTTTTAAAAATGCAATGATTTGATTTTATATAAGAATAAGAGTTTACTGGAAAGATTAAACTTTTATTATATCAATATTTTATTTTACATTTTTATTAAAAGTTAGGTAAATATTATAACTAATATTTACTGGGTGCTTTCTATGTAACAGACATTAAGATTATTTCATTTATTCTGCATGAAACCCATAAGAATATATAAGAATGAAAGTGTTAATAGTTTAGTGAATTATCAATTCCTCATGACGTTCTAACACTTTTAATTTGATTTTCACTTACATAATATAGATAATTTTAGAAAAAATAAATTTTAGAAAACATCAAAGAAATGTAACATGAATTTCTAAAAAAAAGAATCATTCATTATTAAAAAGAGTAAGTGGTAGAAAATAATATCAACTTCTTCAAAGTTTGAAATATATTAGGAATAAAGTTGACCAAATTTAAGCAAGTAAAATTGAAATTGTTTTCAGCACTTTTAGCCCTTAAAATTTCCTAGCTATACATTCTCCTAGATTTGTACTCTGGGACCAATTCAGCATGATTGTGAGATAAATGCAGTGTTTTGTTAAATTTACTTATTATCAATCATATAATCCTGTTCCTATTATCATCTCATTCTGCAAAACATGGAACTATCAGAAATATCTCTAACCTCTTACATTATGAAAAGAGTTACTTTCTGGAAAATATATTCCTTTTATTCATTTTACTTTAGAAAACAAGCCTGGAGGAGTTTGACTTTTTTAGAGATTAATTTATATAATTCTCTTAATTTAATCTAGTTTTAAATGTATTTCATTTTTATCCAAGTAAAAATGATATATGAGCTACCCTGACTTTGCAAAGTATCCCGGTTCTATAACAAACTGGGATTTAATGAGCACATCTCTTGATTTTGAGACATAAATTATCTAAAGCCAAGATTCAGTGAAAATCAATATCTCATTAGATTCTAAGAGGCAAATTAATGTCTGTTTAAATGCTTTATTTTGGAGCATATGGGACTGTCAAAGCAGAAGCTGAGGAAGAGCCTTAAAACAAAAACAGAAAACATGGTGTCAAGGATTAATGAAGGCATTTAAGAGAGAAAAGAAAAACTGTTCTTAATGTACTTGTCAGGAGGAGAGTAATGTCATCAATAAAGAGATTACTTTTTCTTTACAAGTAAAAATGGACAAGAATAAAGAAAAAATACCTCCAATGTGAATGGTCCTTGTGAATGGTTGCTTTTATTGGGGACATGCTGCAATGTCATATGTGTCCATTTAAAAGCCATGGCTTTTACTTTAAATGTGATTATTTCTCTCTGTGGCTGTAAATTAGGGGCAGCTACTGTTACTTTTAATTACTTTCTGTAGCAGCATTCAGCTGGGGAAAATTTAGCCCCCATGAAGTGTGATTGCAAAAGAAAGACACTTCTAAACAAAGATCATGCCCTCTGTTTATGTTCATTCACATATCAAAGATTGAGAAACTGAGCCATACAAAACAAACAGGAATTTGGTTAAAGAAAATAAAGGGCAATGAGCATGCAATGCCATGACAGATCTATAGTTAGAAAATCTAATTACTTTTTTTTAATGGAATATATTTTCTGCAATGAGCAACGATGATTTTCATTGCTCATCTACTGATTTGGGAAACAAATGATAGCACCTGTCTCAGTAATAACTACCATCTAACAAATGTTGTGGCTTTATGCACATTATTTTTTCAGCATTTATGTTACAAAAGCCTTGATATTAATCGAAATGACCATGAGCAATATTCATAATAATCTTAAAGCAATTAGGCATTCTTTGTACCTATGTTCTAAAAATGAGAAAATACATATGATGCTTTGAAATGTTTACCTCACAGAAATACAGTTATGTAAAGATAAGAACCAAATTAATGGTGGTTTCTACAACAGCAAGCCTCATTAATGGTCTTGCTCATAAAATTATGCTTGGTTTAACTTAGTTGTACTAAGAGAGAGGAAAGTTCATTGAGAAGTAATTGTCTTCTCTTAGTCTATTCAAAATCACCTAATTTTTATCTACCCATCCTATACCAGATAAAGCAAACCTCTCTTTCATATCAAGTACATAATTTATCATTTTTAAACAAAATATGTGGAAAGGCAAAGGCAGAAATTATGTTTATTGTATTAGGATATATGTATTTAAATGTGTTTTACACTTAAATGTGGAAGATATTGAGGGTTTTTTTCCTGTGCATTTAATAGAAGATAGGAAGTTGAACCATTTAAAAACAGCTCATATTCAACTGAGCATGAGAATTCTCTGTGGATAAGAGGAAAATGAATGGCAAAATAATAACAATACTTAATATAATTTTCTTGTAGTAAGGATAGAGAAAATTGAGACATTATCGAGAGGAAAAGAGCAAAAAGTTTTGTCTTTCTCTTCTGAGAAAGTAATGGATATTTCAGCTTATGAATCAGAATTTCCAGTAATCAGACAGTGAGCCTCCACTGAGAACAAGGAAGATCTTCAAAGCCACAAGTCAGCCAAAGGAGTCAGAAGTGAAACCTCTCAGTAAGATGCCAGGACTTCTGACGAGAACTCCTACTAGAATTCCTCAGAATCATCACAGCAATGTTTTGCCCAGGCCCCTTCCCTGCCCTGGTAAGATTGGAGTTGCTTCACCTTTGGCCACTAAACTGGAGATGAAATGTCTTTGTGTTAATTGATACCTGTTAGCCTGATGGAAGAACTTCTTGTATTATTATTTTGATTTATTTTTTAAATTAGAAAAGTACCTTAATCAGAATTTAAAGATGCATAAGTATGTTGTCTTCAAAACTGTCACACTGGTAAGTTATGTAGATTTTTAGAAACATTACTGCCATTTATCAAGGCACTTGGAGAGTATGCCTTTTAGAATTATATTCCAACTCCTTTCAAAGCTACAATCATTCCTTAGCCTATTCTCAAAACAAATTGGAGAGGATAGGCACAACCTCCTAGAAGGACAGCACAACTTCCTAAAAAAGGCAAAGACACCTACAAATATTTATTAAGCTACCTCTTGCCTTTCCAAACTCATTCAGTTAGAAAGTCTAGTCTATTTAGAAAGTAAGTCCATTAAATTTTATGTGTAAGAATTATAACGATTTAATCACCTCCATTCTTTGGATACCAATGACTTTGGAATACTTCCAAAAACCACATTTACTTTCAAAGAATGGCTATTTGCCATTACTTAGTAATGCATAGTGAATTAGCTTTTTCTGCTTAGAGGTAGACTTCAGCTCTTCAACAATCCTACAAGATCACACAGGTTTTCTTGATATATGCAGATTTTTTAATTCCCTCTTTGTAATTGTACATAAAGATGGATTCTCTACATGGGTGGAGATATTCAAGTATCTGAATTACTAGAACCAATATTTTTTCTAATTGATATAAATGTAGATATTTTCAAATTTTATTAGATGTTATTGTCATGTGCTAAGGCAATTGTGTAATATATTATTAAACAATGTAAAGAAGTTCCTTAACATGTTACCTATTTCAATAAAAATTTTTGCAACAGCATGTAGTTATGAATTAAAAATAGAAAATAACATGTATTCATATAACCCTAATATACCAGTGTTGAGTTTTTTGATGCTCCCTTCCAGTGCTTGTCTATATGCTTAAATAATTTTACATAGCATTTGTCATCATTTAGATGTGATCTTAATTGTATTTAATAAATATACTATCATCATTTAAAATTAAGAAAAATATTTCAAATGTACTTTTAAACAATCCCTTTCACTAAAGTTAAATTAATCTAAATTTCTCCAAAGACTTTAATATTTGTCACATTAACATAAATGCCATAAACTAATTTAAAATTATTATTATAGTTAAAAAACAAAACAAACACAACCTTTGAGAGTAGTACTTGTAATCATTATTCAAGGGATTTTCTTTGCCAAGTCAGTCATAACTGTATTTTTCTATATAACTATATTCTATTTATTTCTGTTAATATCTAGTTTAGTAGATTCTTTGTCAGAGTGGTAATAATTACATATGCCAGTTATCTCCCAATCTAGTCCTTTAAATATTTAAATACACTGTTTTTACAGTCAAGTCACAAAATACTAGATTTAAAAAAAAACAAACTTGGCTTCCTCTTCTCTTTGTTTCCCTTTGCTTTTCTCACCTACTTCTCTTATACAAACCCACACAATTACACGCCACAAAACAACAAACAAAACCCACCACGCATCTGCCAACGCAGGGAGGAGAGCTAGAGTATGCCCCTGCATTACTCTGCTGAATTATGAGCTAGTGATATACCAGAGCTGTTATTCCTGGATCAGTAATCTCATGGTTCACTGAAAATTCCACAGAGATCAAAGAACAAGAATGAAAGACAACAAGATAAAAATGTTCCTGTCATTGAGACTATTTTAAAAATATTTGAAAACCGTGCTAACTTTTTAAATGAATGCTGCTCATTATTGTTGAAAAACTTTAAAACTGTCCATATGATTTGTTATTATAAAATTTACTCCTACATTATGTCAAGTTTTTAATGATGTCTGTGGGAGCAAATCAGCAAAGATTTCCAAATTGACTTCTATAAACCGTGTTACAGAGAAGCAATTAGAATCAGTTCATTTTGTATGCATATGTACATATAGGTACAAATACATGTCTCATTCCAAAAAAAATTAAGAGGATTTACAAAGGTACATGAAGCAACATGAAAATACACAAAAATAAAAAAAATGAGGTGAACAGAAAATAAAAGCACAAATGAAAATAGAGCTATGAGTAAGGACCATATAGATATTACATTTATGAAAATTTACAGGGCACTGATGTATTATTTTGCTTCCCCAGAGCCATTTTTAACCTCCTTCTATTTTGTACAGACTTGGCCTTTCAGCTACGGTTCATCATTAATGTGATTCTACCTAACAAAATTAAGCAGAATTGTTTTGAATGACTCATCAGAAAGAATTTTTACTTTCCAGTAATTGTGAAACAATTTGTGTATTTCTCTCTGGCAAAAATCCTTCCCCTTGCTTTTTGCCTCTGAATGTGAAATGGAAACATGATGCTTAGATCTCTTGCAGTCATTTTGTAGCCATGGGGTAAGGCTAGGCAAACAACAGAGATCTCAACTTTATGCATTTAAATTAAAGCTGCAAAACAATTGCCAACAATTATGCACCATAGGTTACTTGTTATAGGATAAAATATGTCCCTGTTTGTGCAAGCCACAGTTAGTTTTGGTTTGGGTTGCTTGATGCCAACCTTATTCTAATTTATGCAAACTATATTCTGACAAAATTTGGATTACTTATGTGACTTCAAGTTTTTAAACAGTCGACATGAAGAGTAAAGCATGACCAATTATGATACATATTGCTTTTTAAAAAATTATTTTCCTTAGAGTTCCCATTGAAGAACATATGTGATAATGTAAGGTATTGAGCAAAATCCTTTACAAACACAGTGACAGATTTCATAATGCTCCTCTTCGTAACATTTCTTAATATAGCCAATGCCATATGAAAAATGTATAATTCGATGGAAGGAGTTCTGGATGCCAGCTGTATGGTTGTTGATATGATAGGTACAACCACATATAGAGCCTGTGATAGGTTCTGTCCATATGATAGGTTCTGTCCATATGACAGCTACCAAAATCTGATACATTTTGTATTGAGAGTGTTATGATAAATATTCAGTTATGTTGACTGAATAGAAATATATTTTCTTGGGATTTTCTTGATATTTTTCTAAATTTAGAGGATAAAATAGTGTATAATTAAGAAATTAACCTTGACTAAAAAGTGTTCTAGCCTTTTCTTCCAGCTTTTGGGAAGTAATCTCTAAGCCACTGGAATTTCATGCCTAGTAGGAATTTATTTCCCTGGGGTCCTTGGGTCATGCCAGATGTCCAACAATTTGATTTAGAGTGAGGCTTTAGGTCATGCAGTATCAAATCAACCCCTGAAAGTGCTGGAGGCTTAGAACAGCCACATGGACAGTCAATTGTCTATGTGACAGGGCCTCAAGAAAAAGACTAGGGAGTTGGACTTCAAGATGGCTGACTAGAGGCTCCTAGCACTTGCCTCTGCAAAAAATGACCAAAACAGCAGGTGGATAACCACACATTGAACACAGCTTCTACGAAAGAACATTAGAATTCAGTAACGAAATGGCAAGGATCCCCTGAGGCAGGAGAGGGATGCGAAGTAGCCAGCCCATCCAGAATCAGCTTAGACCCAGAAGGAACTCCCCATTGTGGGGTAAAGGTGAGAGATTTCCAGTGGTCCACAGGCTAAAATTCTAGCCATAAGAAAGCCCTTCAGGCTTTGTAGGCCCTGAGATTAGTATAGCAAGCTGCCTGGAGTCCATGCAACAGCATTGTTCCAGAGAGGGAGATCATGCTGGGTCCCACACATCCCTGGGACCCAAGCAGATGAAGCATGGTGCCATTTTGGGAGCCCAGCTCTCACTAGACTATATCCTGCTCTAGGGCCCAAAGCTCCTGCATCTACACATCCCAGTAGCCCCACTGATACTCTCCCACATGCACTCAGAGGGCTGAAATGTCACAATGCTGGACCCAGCAATGTGGCTGGGTGCCCAGCACTCTATCTCATGCAGTGTAGTACACTCAGGGAATGGGCAGTGCAGTGCTCTGGAAAGCCTCCCATGGAACAAAAGGAGACAAAGAATACACTTCCTAGAACCTGAGACCCATCTACCCAGAACCACTGTCATTAACAACAACCCTGGCCCTCACAAACAACAGGACTGCTGTACACCCACATGCACCTTGAGCAGTCTCAGCATGCCTAGCTGCTGTCCTATGGCCTGAATACAGACCCACTCTACCCACTGCCATTAATGCCCACATGTACCATCCAAGGGTCTGAGGACAGGTCTGCCTTGCCTACCAAACTGCCACTGGTATGTAAACATGCCAACTGGAGACTAATGGATTAACCCATTCTGGACACCATTGCCAGTGCTCACATGCACCAGTGGTGGACCTGATAACAGCTCCACCTTGCCTGCCTCCAGCAGTATCCAAGCTTACTATCTGGGATCCTGGGTATTGACTTGCCTGGTTTACCACTTCTGGAACCTGTGCTCACCATGGAGGGGCCTAAGGACAGAGCTGCCTTACCCACCACTGTTACTACCAGTGCCTGTGCATATTGTCTGGGGGCCTAGTGATTGATCCACTCTACTAATCACTTCTAGTGCTCATGCATGCCTTCTAAAGCTGCAGTCCCCAACGATTTTGGCACCAGGAACTGGTTTCATGGAAGACAATTTTTCCATGGACCAGCGGGGTGGGGAATCATTTTAGGATAATTCAAGTACATTAAATTTATCATCAGATTCTCATAATGAGCACACAACTTAGATCCCTCACATGCTCAGTTCACAATAGTATATGTGCTCCTATGAGAATCTAATGCTGCTGATGACCTGATGGGAGGCAGAGCTCAGCTTTACTTGCTCACTCACTCCTCACCTCTTGGTGTACAGCTTATTTCCTAATAGACTAACACCAGTCCATTGCCTGGGGGTTGAGAACCCCTGTTCTATAGATTTGAGGATGGGCCTGCCATGCCTACTGCCACTATACATATGCACTATCCAGGAGTCTGGGGATAGTGCACCATACCCACCATTGCCATTGCTGATGTGCAAGCACACCACTCTGGGGCCAGAGGGTTGAGACGGAAAATCACTGTCAACACTAAACACGTTGCCCAGAAGCCTGAGAAACCTCCCACTGGCCTTGCCCACTGCTGCCACTACCAGCACCTGAGAGCACCATCTGGTGGTTCAGGGATTGGCTTGCTGGGATCCTCCACCCCAATGCCTGTGTACACTGCCTGGGGACCTGAGGAACAGAATGCCTGGTGTCCCTATTCCCAGCAAAGCCTTGCCACAGATTCCACTGAAAAATCACACTCAAGAAACCACAGACACACTGATGTTTATTACAGATGAATAAATTATACAGAGACTACACTACTATACCCAGTCATAGTCAAAACACTCTACTGAACCAACACTACAGATACAGCTATAGAAAAAAGATTTTTCCTAAAAAAGAAAATCCATAAAATTAGAAAAAGCAACTGTTATATCAGATGCACAGATATCAATGTAAGGATGTGAAAAACACGAAAAATATAAAGAAATAAGAAACTTCCAAAGGAATGCAATAATTATTGAATGACATTTTAATGAAGAGAGTCTATAAAATGCCTGAAGAAAATACAAAATTATGAAGTTAAAGAAACTCACTGAGATACAAGACCACATAGCTTAACAATACAAATAAATCAGGAAAACAATTCATGATCTGAATGAGAAATCTAACAAAGATATAGATACCATAAAAAAGAACAAACAGAAATACTGGAACTGAAGTATTCAATTAAAAACATTTTAAAAATTGCAACCAAGAACTTCAATAGTGGACTACATCAGGCAGAAAAAAAAATCTGAACTTGAAGGCAAGCATTATAAAATAACCCAATCAGACAGAAAAGAAGAATAAAGAATAAAATAAAAATTCTGTGTGACATAGAGGACAGCATAAATCAATAACATTTTCAAATTTGGGGTATTCTAGAAGGAGAAGGTAAGAGCAAAGGTGTAGAAAAGAGATTTAATGAAATAATAACTGTAAACTTTCTAAGTCTTGCAAGAGGTACAGGCAGCCAGAACCAGGGAGCTCAAAGTTTTACACTTATTCAACTAAAAAAAAATTTTTCTAAGGCATATTATAGTTTAACTGTCAAAAGATAGAGAATTCTAGAAATAGTAAGAGAAACTGTTAAGTCACATATAAAGGAATTCTAATCAGACTAACAGCAGATTTATCAGCAGAAACCTTACAGACTAGAAATGAATGGGATAACATAGTCAAAGTGCTAAAAGAAAATACCTTCCAACCAAGAATGCTATGTTTACCAAGACTATCCTTCAGATAAGCAAAAACTGGGAATTCATCATCACTTAGAATTGTTCTACAAGAGTTACTATAGGGCATCCTATAGATCTGAAATCAAGAGGACAATATCTATCATCATGAAAACACAAAATAGTATAAAACTCACTGATAGAGCAGATATACAAATGAGAAAAAAAAGTTAAATATTACTACTACAAAAAAAGTCAACCAAATTTTAAAGGTAAACAACAAGGAAGGAAGAAAGAAAGAATATGCAAAACTATTATTAAGCAATAACAAAATAAGAGTAGGTCCTCACTTCTTAAAAATAAACTTGAATGTTAACAGTTTAAACTCCCCAGTTTAAGTATATACTCTGGCTGAATTAAAAAAAAAGAGATGCAACTATATGCTGCTTGTAGGAAACTCACTTCACCTGTAAAAAACACACAGAGATTGGGAGGAGATGGAAAAAAAATACATCATACAAATACATCACCAAAATTAAGCAGGAGTAGCTAGACAACTTTCAGACAAAATAGGCTTTAAGTCCAAAAACATAAAAAGAGACAAGGCAATTATATAAGGATAAAGGGATCAATTCTGCAAGATGATATCATGTATTAGATATATATGCATCCAACACTGAAGCACTCAGATCTATAAAACAAATGTTATTGGAGTTAAAAAGAGAGCTAGACATTAATACAATAACAGCTGGGGACTTCAGTACCTCACTTTCAGCACTGAACAGATCAACTAGCCAGAAAATAAACAAAGACACACTGGACTCCATCTGCACTATAGACCAAATGGATGTAACAGAGAGTTACAGAACATTTTGTCCAACAGCTGCAAAATGTGCATTCTTCTCATCAGTGCAGGGAATATTCTCCAGGATAGGCCATATGTTAGGTACAAAGAAAGTCTAAACAAATTTAAGAAATCAAAATTATATACAACCTTCACAGAATGCAATAATATAAAACTAGAAATCAATAACAAGAGGAACTTAGGAAAATGTCCATATACATGGAAATTAAACAACATGCTCTGAAATGACCACTAGGTCAATGAAGAAATTTAGAAGAAAATTAAAAAGAAAATATTGCTCTCTTTTTTTTTGGGTAGGGGGGTGTAATCTTACTCTGTCACCCAGGCTGGAATGTAATGGCTCACTGCAACCTCTGCCTCCTGGTTCAAGTGATTCTCCTGCTTCAGCCTCCTGAGTAGCTGGGATTACAGATGCCTGCCACCATGCCTGGATAATTTTTATAATTTTAGTAGAGACTGGGGTTCACCATGTTGGCCAGACTGATCATGAACTCCCGAACTCAGGTGATCCACCTGCCTTGGTTTTCCAAAGTGCTGGGATTACAGGCATGAGTCACCACTCCCAGACAAAAAAATCCCTTAAAACAAATAAAATTAGCACAATAAGTGCTAAAAGGAAAGTTTATAGCAATAAATGCCTGTGTATTAGTCCATTCTCATGCTGCTAATAAAGACATACTCAATAATGGGTATTTTATAAAGAAAAAGATTTAATGAACTTACAGTTCCATATGATTTGGGAAGTCTCACAATCATGGCAGAAGGTGAAGAAGGAGCAAAAGCATGTCTTATATGGCAGCAGGCAAGAGAGCATGTACGAGGAACTGCCCTCTATAAAACCATCACATCTAGTGAGACTTATTCACTACCACAAGAACAGTATGGGAAAACCCATCCCCACAACTCATTTACCTCCCACCAGGTTCCTCTCATGACACATGGGGATTATGGGAGCACAATTCAAAATGAGATTTGGGTGGGGACACAGCCAAACCATATCAGCTTACATCAAAAAAGTAGGAAGATTTCAAACAAATGAATGAATGATGTATGTCAAGAACTTAGAAAACCAGAGACAAACCACATCTAAAATTAGGAGTAATAATAAACACAAGATCAGAGCAGGTCTAAGAAAAAGAGACTCTATAAATAATACAAATGATCAATGAAACAAAAGTTGGTCTTGAAAAGAAAAGATAAAAATAAATGATTAGCTAGACTCACTGAGAAAAGAATATCCAAATAAAATAAAGCAGAAATGAAAAAGGAGACATTTCAACTTATATAAAAGGAATACAAAGGATCATTAAAAACTATTACGAACAACTACATACTAATAAATTGGAAAATCTAGAGAAAATGGATAAATTCCTGGACACATTCAACCTATTAAGACTGAGTCAGGAAGAAACAGAAAATCTGAACAGATGAATAATGAATAATGAGATTGAAACAGAAATGGTATCACAACAAATAAAAGCCCCCAAATGTACAGCTTTACTGGTGAATTCAACCAAGCTTATAAAGAAAATCTAACAGCAATTCCTCTCAAACTATTCTAAAAACTTGCAGAGGAAGAAATTATTCCTAATTCATTCTATGAGATGAGCATTTATACCAAAATCAGAGAACAACACACACATACAGAAAGAAAATAATAGGCCAAGATCCCTGATGAATGTAGAAGCAACATCCTCAGCAAAATACTAGCAAATAAAATCCAATAAAACATCAAAAAGATAATACACCATCATCAAATGGGATTTATGCCAGGGATGCAAAAATGATCCAACATATGCAAGTCAATAAATGGGATACATCATACCAACCAAATAAAGGACAAAAACCAAAGGATTATATTAGTAGACACAGAAAAATCATTTGATATAATTCAACATCCTTTCATGAGAAAAACTTTTAACAAATTAGGCATAGAAGGAACATACCTCAACATAATAAAAGCCACATATGACAAACCCACAGCTAACATCCTACTGAGTGAGGAAAATCTGAAAGCCTTTTCTCTAAGAACTGGAGAAAGGCAAAGATGTCCACATTCACAACCCTTGCTTAACAAAGTACTGGAAGTCCTAGCCAGAGCAATCAACCAAGAGAAAGAATAAAAGTAAATAAAATTGGAAAAGAGAAAGTCTAATCGTCACTCTTTGAAGGTGATAGAATCTTATATATAGAAAAACCTAGACTCTATCATAAAACTTTTAGAACTGATAAGTCAATTCAGTAAAGTTTCAGAATACAAAATCAATATACAAAAATCAATAGTGTTTCTGTACACCAATTAAAAACAAGCTGAAAAACTAATTAAGAAAGCAATTCCATTTACAGTGGCTACAAAAAAAATAATATCTAAGGAAACAATCAAAAAGGTGAAAACCTAAACAACAAAAACGATGGAAAACTAATAAAAGAAATTGAAGCTAACACAAAAATGGAAAGACATCCCACACTCTAAAATTGAGAGAATCAGAATTGTTAAAATGACAGTAGTACCCAAAGAAAGCTACAGATTCAATACAATCCCTGTCAAAATACCAATGACATTCTTAACAGAAGCAGAAAAAATCTATTATTGTATAAAGCCATAGAAGACTTCAAGTAGACACAACAATTCTGACCCAAAACTACAAAGCTGGAAGCATCATACTACCTAACTTCAAAACATATTACAAGTTATAATAAACAAAACAGAATGGTACTGGCATAAAAACAGACACATAGACCAATGGTTATGGAATAGAGAACCCAGAAATGAATTCAGATATTATAGCTGGCTAATTATTGACAAAGTTATGAAGACTATACATTGGGGAAAGGACACCATCTTCAATAAATGGTGTTGGAAAAACTGTATATTCATGCAAAGAAATTAAACTAGACTCCTACCTCTCACTTCACAAAAATCAACTCAAAAGAGATAAAAATACTTGAATTTGAAGTCCCCAAATTATAAAACTACTGGAAGAAAACACAGGGAAAATGCTTCTGGACATTGGTCTAGGCAAGGATTTAATGGCTGAAACATCAAAGCCAAGGAAAGGAAAACAAAAATAGACAAAGTCAATATATTAAATTGAAAAGTTTATGTATAGCAAAGGAAACAGTCAACAAAGAACCAGTAGAATGGGAGTAAATATTTGAAAACTATTCATTTTAGAAGGGACTAATATTCAGAATATATAAGGAATGCAAACAGCTCAGTAACAATAATAATAATGGGCAAAGGATTTCAATAGACATTTCATCAAAAAATACATACAAACTGACCAATGGGTGTATGAAAAATTCTCATTACCAATCACCAGTGAAACACAAGTCAAAACCACAATGAGATACCATCTTACTCCAGTTCGAATTTTTAAAAAATATAATACCATACCAAATGCTGGTAAGGATGCAGAGAAAAGTAAATTCATACCCTTGTGGTGGGAATGTAAATTACTACAGTCATCATGGAAAATAGTATGGATATTTCTTAAAAACTAGAATACAATTCAGCAATCTTGCTGATGGGTATATAGCCAAAGAAAAGGAAATTAGTATATCAAAAGGATAAAGGATACCTGCACCACCATGTTTACTGTAGCATTAGTCACATGGGCCAAGGTATGCAATCAACCTTAGTGTCTATCAATGGATGAAAGGATAAAGAAAATGTGCTATAATGATCTATGATGGAATATTATTCAGCCACAAAAATGAAATTTTGTCATTTTTAGCAATGTGGACGGAACTGGAGGTCATATTAAATGAAATAGACCAGCAGACCAGGCATATAAAGACAAATATCATATGTTTTCACTCACATGTGAGAGATATGAAAGTGATCTCATGGAGGGAGAGAGTAGAATGCTAGTGACCAGAGGCTGGGAAGTGCTGAGGAATTCACTGAGGTTAGTTAATGGCTACAAGCATACTGTTAGCTAGAAAAAATAAGTTCTAGTGTTTGATGGTACAGTAGGGTGGCACTAATTTATTGTATATTTCAAATTCGAAAGAAGTTTTGAAATTATCTCAACACAAAAAATTAAAAACATTTGAGGTCATAGAGATCTTGAATACCCACGTTGTATGCATATTTTAAAATCTCACGTGTACCCCATAAATATGTACAACTATTACGTATCAATAGAATATAACGAAAAAAACAGACTCTAGAGACGAGCTTTGTTGAGCTTTCCTGGTCTGTAATGCTATGTGCATGTTTTCACACAACAATACAGGAAAAATGATATTGTTATAATTCTATGGAAAAGGAACATTAGGAGCATCTAATTTGCTACTTTCTGAATTCTGTTCTATGCCCTTAAACTTGTCCCATTTTAACCTGTATTTTGCCCTATGCCCTTAAGATTGTCTAATTTTAATCAATTACTTGTCCTTGTAATAAGTCATAATCACGAGCATACAGTTTTCAGTAAATTCTCTGTATCTTTCTAGTCAATTCCCCAAAATGAAGGTGTTTTTTCAACCTCTGAACTTCCACTTAGTGTCAGAAGTGTGGGGGGCTTTGTGGATATTGTACATGTACATAGCTTCTTTAAAGCTTACGGATATGATTTCATTGATAAAAACCCAGATGAAAATGTTCAAGTGATTATTTCATATAAGCTGATTCTGACATTTATTAAAACCTTTTCATTCAATACTATAAATACTCGAGCATCTGTGGTTTGAGGTTCATTCAAGAAATCTGAGCTCTTACGAAGAGTATTTTTTCCTGATATTTCATGATGGATAAACTTGTATTTAGTTTGTCAACATGCTCACAGATTTCTTTCACAGTGAAGAAGATGAAGTCATCATAGATGAAAACATGGAGCCTGCATTACTCGCAGTTGTCATAAAGATATGTCAGTTTCACCTGTAAATCTTCTGTAGAAAATACTGAGCTGGGTAAAGCAACTTGACTACCAGTCTATCAATATTACTGTAATAAAGGTCTGCTGTGGTTACCATGCTAAAGAGTCAGCCAAGTTAAACAAGTTAGCTTGAAATTTGTATTTTATTTGTTACCATAGCTTGGTGATACATTTTTTTTGAAGATGGGGAAACTGAGTCCTGAGAATATAAAGTGACTCACCCAGATTACAAAGCTAGTGAGTGTCAGATACATACTTACTCTAAGCCTATGTTCAAAGTGATCTTTCCACTACAGTACAATTGCCATAAATATAGGACTTACATATATATTTTATCTATAACATGTGGAGATAAAAGGCAAATGATACAATACTTTGGAGAGCCATTTATACAAATCAAAACTAAAAATAGTAGAAGCAAAATGGTGCTGAAATGCGGGGCCCAAAATAGTTTTATAAGAATCCTGAAAAGGTAAAGACAATTTGTGGTCCTTATGAGGCACATCTGTCTAATCTATCAATCAATCTATTTATTATCTATTTATCTTCCACAGTAGTTGAGATTGTAAAAATGAACCTAAATGCTGAAACAATACAAAAAACTAACTTAGTAACCAATGAGAAAATTACCATTATTTCATAATCGTTAACCTTATAAAAATTTGAAAACTTTCCTACAGTTGGTTATAAATATATAGGAAAATAAAAAATAGTAAAACTCATATTTAGTATAATAATTTAAAACATTAGAAACATCAAGCCTTATTGTATTATAAAAATGTATCACAATAATGAGTGTTGCTAAGAAGATAGAGAAATTGGAACATTCATAAATTGCAGGTAGGAATATAAAATAGTGAAACTGCTTTGTAAATCAGTTTGTCAGTTCCTCAGAAAGTTAAACATAGAGTTAATGAATTGTTAGTTAATTCTATATATTTATTAAAAATCAATTTATACATTAAAAATATATTACAATTCTATATATAGATTCTATACATGTATAAATTATCTCTCTATATATACACACACATATACATAGAATTGATTATCCATTCATTAACTATATGTTTAGCTTTCTGAGAAACAGACAAACTGACTTACATATATATACATTTATATATATATTAAAAACCCTTATACAAAAACTTGTACACAAATATTCATAGCAGCTTTGTTAATAATAGACAAAAAGTGGAAACAATCCAATCCAAATACTGATCAACTGATGAATGGGTAAACAAAATGTGGTATATTCACACAATGGAATATATGCAGCCATAAAAAGCTATGAGGTCTTGATACATGTTACAACATGGGTGAACCTTAAAAACATTATGCTGCATGAAAGAAGACAGTTACTAAAGACACATATTTTATAATTCCATTTCACGAAATGATCATAATAGGCAAATCTTGATTTGACTTGCTACATGCTACAACATGGGTAAAACTTAAAATCATTATCCTATGTGAAAGAAGACAGTTACTAAAGACACATATTATATAATTTTACTTCATGAAATGACCAGAATAGACAAATATATGTGGAAATAGATTAGTGGTTACGTAAGGCTGAGAGGTAATCATTGAGAGGAAATGGGAAGTGACTCCTCATAGATATAGGGTTTATTTTTGGGGTGATAAAATTGTTCCAAAATTGATTGTGGTGATGGTTGCATAACTCTGTGAATATGCTGAAAACCACTGAATTGTATACTTAAACTTAGTAAAATACATGGTATATGAATTATATCTCAATAAATTTGCTATAAAAATAGAGAAGTGCACACGCACAGGCACACATACATACACATAGAAGCCATCAGTTTTATAAAAGGTGTAAGTGGATGGAGTCATGCAGGGAAATTTAGATAAATGATGCTAGATACAAATAAAGAGGAGAGTTAGTAAGGAGCCCCTAAAAGCTTAGGCCATTATTATTTGCCCTATTTTACAAGTGAGGAAACTGAGCTCTATAGAAATGTAAGACTATATGGCTAGTATAATAGGGATCTCAGGTTCCAACCCAGAATGTTTGATAGCAGAGCTGGAACCCTTAGCTGCTACACTACTCTGCATCCCAGAAATGTGTCTCTGCTGTAAGGTTAAAGGCAGAGTGGAGAACATGAGTAGCTCAGAACATTTGGGTACGAACATTCTTTCATCCTCATGCCAAATCCTCACGGTTCATCAGAAAGCACTCATCACTTGCTTGCCTACTGTCTTTTAACAGACATGATAGACTTCTTTGTTTCTGTAATTTTTACAGCAAAAGTTAGGACAAAGCAATCTCTCTGAAAATATTCAGGATGCAGCTTTTCTCCTTTAAGGAGAAACAAACTGATGTCTACCGACAAGAATATTCAGCTGAAAATGATCTAATAGAAGGCTTTGTGACACAGCTAGAGCGATTATTTTTGCCATCAGTGATTACGGGCCCATCAGCTGGAATGAGTATCTACTCTTATTTACTTTTCTTATTTTATTCTTTAAAATTTCTCGATTACATCTTTAAGAGAATTTTATTTTGTTTGGCAATCTATCTGTCATTATAGCATATTTGGAAATATATCAATATTTTATATCAGAAATTTTAAATCATAGTTTACATTCAGAAGCATGGAATATATACAATCAATTAATGAAATTTATTGAATTATAAACTGCCTTCAGAAATGTCCGTAAGAAAGTCCTTTACAAATTCTTTAAAGCCATACAGTTTCATATAATTTATTATGAGGAACACTTAGATAAAAGCAACATGAAAAGTTCAAATCAGCTTATATGACAATGAATTACAAGCATTTATCATTTGCATAATAAAATATACCGTCTCTACAAAAAATAAAAATTAAAAAATACACTGCTAAAGTATGAAATGAAGAAAGTAAAATTTAAACACACACACACATATACAATCTTTTAATTTGTTGTCTTTTACTTTCTGATATGTATGGAAAACTATCTCAGAACAGTTTTACAAAGCTGACTGAATCAGAATATTATCAGTAAAAAATAAATAATGAATAGTAGGCAGTCATGTGACTTCAAACACTAAGTACAAAAAGCCTTATTTCTAATAAACTGAATTTCTAATTTTCTTCCAAGAAAGATTTGCCACATTAGCTCAAGAGGCACATACTTATGTTTACACTTATTTAATTCATTGGATAATTAACTCTCTGGCTTTTAGAAAATATTAAATGTAAGTTATACTATTTGTTAATATTATGGAAATAATAAATGTAGCAAATGATCATCACCCTGTACTCCCTACCATGTTGCCTGACATCAATCAGCTGGTGGACCCTGGAGCTGCCACAGCAGCTTAGTGCATATGTCAAGTACCTTCAGGTTGCTAAGAAGCTGCAGAGACAGAAGGTGACTGGAGGAGGGATAAGCTACTTAGTACAATGTCAGCCACTCTTGCCATATTGCTTGATGACCTCTAGTGTCTTTGTGAGATAAAGAAAAAAAGCCTTGCATCAGAATAACTTCTGTTTATTAGGAAAGCAGAAGGATGTTATAAGAATATTTATTCCTATTAGGGAGATTTCGAAAATACCGCTAGATATCACATATATTTAATACATACTTATTCATTAATTTAATAAATGCCATTGAATTCATTGAAATAAGTATTATGATACAGGGTTTTTTGTTTGTTTGTTTTTGTTTTTGTATTTTTACCTTTGCAGTCATGTGCTTTTGCCAGACTTTAAAAAAAATAAAATCACTAAAAAATAACATATCTGAGCCTATAATCAATTGAAGGAAGTGTTTGTTTGAGTTGGACTACTTTCCTTAGGGATGGAAAAAAATAACTTCAGAAAGCTGAAGTGATTTGCTCAGAGTAGCAGAGCTAAAAATGGAAAGAGCTAAATAAAATGTCTCTATTTTAAATTCATTGCTTGTTCAGGTTTAACATACTAAGTATCTCTTTTGGGATTTCAAGGAAAGTTGCTTCAAACAAAGTAGACTTGATCTGGACTGTGAACATTGGGTTGACTTTGTAAGCAATAAAGAAAAAGAAATATCTACCAGGCAAGGAATGGCATGCTCAAAAGCATGGGAGGTTAGCATGTGTACACCACACTAATAGAATGAGACAGAGAGCTCCATGGGAGTAAATACAAATAAGTTGATGAGAAAAAGGAGAGAAAGATCTAGGGGGATTAAAGCAAGGTGTCAGAGGGAGCAATCCAGAAAGTTTTTTGGAAAAACTGATCCTTGATAAAATTGGGGTGAGAATTTGGGTGTTATTAGATTAATACCTAGAGATTATAAAGGAAAGCATAATTTATTTTCTTTTTCCACCATCACCCAAGAGACTCATCATTCTATCACGTATGATTTTAGAACACAAAAATTATCAATTTATGACTCATACTGGTCCCCTTAATTGCTACATCACTGTTGGGGGATGGTGGACCAACATTTTGGCCATAGACATCAAAAATTGACCCTACACAAAAATTACTCTCATCATCCAAGAAAACAAATGATTCTTTTTTTTGTTTGTTTATTGGCTGCACTTTAGAAATGTAGAGAAATATATTTTAAAGAGAGATATATTTTATTTATATATCATGAATACAGTGAGGAATTCAATATCATTTGCTCTATAAGTAACTGGTTTACATAAAATGTACTAATGAAAAAATTATTTTTAGTTTTAAAACACCAAATTTTTTGGTAAAGGGTGCTAATTTTAATTAATATTGAGTGTCAATAAATATAAGTGGCAGGGAGAATTATTGCCCATCCTTGGGTCTTTTTATAGGTGTGACTGATATGAAAAAATGAAAAAGAAGTTATAGGAATTAATTCTAGATATTTTCTTGGATCATCAGTTCCATCTTGAGAAACAATAAATAATTTTAGTATTGGCTTTTCTTAGAGCCCACATAACCAAAGCCAGACTAAGCAAAAATAATAAATCTGGAGGTATCACAATACCTGATTTCAATCTATACTATAAGGCCATAGTCACCAAAACAGCATGATATTGATATAAAAAGTAGGCACATAGACCAATGGAACAGAGTAGAGAACCAGAAATAAACTCAAATGCTTACAGCCTGATCGTTGACAAAGCAAACAAAAGCATAAAGTGGGGAAAGGACACCCTATTTAACAAATGGTTCTGAGATAATTGGCAAACCACATGTAGGAGAATGAACCTGGATCCTCAGTTCTCACCTTACACATCAATCAACACAACATGGATCAATGACTTAAATCTAAGACCTGAAACTATAAAAATTCTAGAAGATAACGTTGGGAAAACCCTTCTAGACGTTGGCTTAGGAAAGGATTTCGTGACCAAGAACTCATATGCAAATGCAATAAAAACAAAAATAAATAGCTGGAACTTAATTAAACTAAAAAGCGTTGACAAGGCAAAAGGAACAGTCAGCAGAGTAAACAGACAATTCATAGAGTCGGGTAAAATCTTCACAATCTATACATCTGACAAAGGACCAATATCCAGACTCTACAACGAGCTCAAACAAATTAGCAAGAAAAAAATAATCCCATCAAAAAGTGGACTAACAACATGAATAGACATTTCTCAAAGAAGATGTATAAATGGCCAAAACACATATAAAAAATGCTCAACATTTTATCAGAGACTAGGATTGTAACTTCTGCTTTTTTTTAGCTCTCCATTTGCTTGATAAATCTTCTTCCATCCCTTTATTTTTAGAATTTGTGTGTCCTTGCACGTGAGATGAGTTTCCCGAATACAGCACACTGATGGGTTTTGACTTTTTATCCCATTTGTCAGTTTGTATCTTTTGACTGGGGCATTTAGTCCATTTACATTTAAGGTTAATATTGTGATGTGTGAATTTGATCCTGCTATTTTGATGCTAGCTGTATAATTTGCCTGTTAGTTGACACATTTTCTTCATTGTGTCAATGGTCTTTACCATTTGGTACATTTTTGGAGTGGCTGGTATTGGTTGTTCCTTTCCTTGTTTAGTGCTTCTTTCAGGGGCTCATGTAAGGAGGCCTGGTGGTGATGAAATACCTTACACTAAAATTAACTCCAGATGGATTAAAGATTTAAATATAAGACCTAACACCATAAAAGCCCTAGAAGAAAACCTAGGCAAAACCATTCAGTACATAGGCATAGGCAAGGACTTCATGACTAAAACACCAAAAGCATTGGCAATAAAAGCCAAAATAGACAAATGGGACCTAATTAAACTCCCGAGCTTCTGTACAGCAAAAGAAACAATCATTAGAGTGAACCAGCAACCAACAGAATGGGAAAAAATTTTTGCAATCTACCCATCTGACAAAGGGCTAATATCCAGAATCTACAAAGA
Source organism: Cheracebus regulus (assembly GCA_963574635.1). Taxonomy (NCBI): domain Eukaryota; kingdom Metazoa; phylum Chordata; class Mammalia; order Primates; family Pitheciidae; genus Cheracebus; species Cheracebus regulus. Next base: position 24 of record CAUYQU010093802.1, on the reverse strand, counting down.
ACTAAAACAGATTTACAAGAAAAA
>CAUYQU010093799.1:0-14229 GCA_963574635.1 Cheracebus regulus | reverse complement strand
ATCTCTTCCTCTTTCTTTCTCTTTCATTCTTTTTTTCTTTCTTTTGGTGTTTCTTTCTCTTCTCTCTTTTTCTAAAATCTCTTCCTCTTTCTTTCTCTTGCATTCTTTTTTCTTTCTTTTGCTGTTTCTTTCTTTCTCCTTTTCTCTCTTTTTCTAAAATCTCTTCCTCTTTCTTTCTGTCTTTCATTCTTAAAAAAAAAAAAAAAAAAAAAAAAAAAGTTTCCCAGGCAGCTGCAGACTTGAAAAAATTCTGTCTGCAGAATGCTCAACATGACCCTCTGCTGACTGGAGTACCTTCAAGTACAAATCCCTTCAGACCCCAGAAAGTCTGCTCCTTTTTGTAGTATAATAAATCTTTCAAAGGTTTCCCAAACCACTTATATCCAATGAATATTCAAGAGAGCTACATTTGAAGCCTGTACAAAAGCTTATCCCTGTAACACATGTGCCGTAATATACAAACTTCTACTTCTGTCAGTCCTTAGCATCTACCTCTCTGAATTTTCATGAATTTCTATTTCACAAGGGTAATTGTTTTATATACACTGGCAGCAGCATACAATAAAACTTAGTATGAAAGTTAAAAATATATATTTAGAAATTATTTTCAAATTTTACCGTAGGGGCCAAGGGAAATACTTCTTTGCTCTCTGAAGTTTCCCTGAGAAATCAATTCACTGAAGACAAATTAATTGGAGAAAAAGCGTACATATTTTATTAATGTGTACACAGAAAGAATCACACATTGATTACCCAGCCTCCCAGTAGGGTTCAGAAAGTTATAGATCATCTTAGCAAAACAGGCTATGGTGGAAAAATAGATTTTTGGGGGGAAGAAAAGGGAGAATGAATAAATGGTAACATAGATGAACTTGTCAGTAGTTCTCTTTGGAATCTGAATGAGCCAGATAGGCAGACATATTGTTTGGCAAAAGGGTCTATTCAGCTGTGGTTACAATTGTTCGGCCAGGTGCAGTGGTTTATGCCTGTAATCTCAGCACTTTGGGAGGCCGAGGTGGGCGGATCACAAGGTGGGCGGATCACAAGGTCAAGAGATCAAGACCATCCTGGCCAACATGGTGAAAACCTGTCTCTACTAAAAATCCAAAAAAAATTAGCTGGGCGTGGTGGTGCGTGCCTGTAGTCCCAGCTACTTGGGAAGCTGAGGCAGGAGAATGGCTTGAACCGAGGAGACAGAGGTTGCAGTGAGCCAAGATCACACCACTGCACTCCAGCCTGGTGACAGAGTGAGACACCTCCTCAAAAATTAAAAATTAAAAAAATAAGAACAATTGTTTTTGGTGAGTCTGGAACTTAGAGAAAGGAACTTCAACTTGGTCCTGTGCTTTGGGAGAGAAGGTGGAGGTGGGAGGTCAGAGAGATCTTAAGGCTTCTTCAATTCAGCAAGTCAAAGCCCCATATTTTGGGATATTAATTTCTGAGCTCCAATGATCACTTACAAGCTGGGTGATTTAGACCTATTATTTAACCTTAATTCTCCTATATCTAAAGGAGAATAATTACCACTAATAATACTAATACCTATTTTCCTTCATTTTTTTTTGGACATGGAATCTCTCACTCTGTCACCCAGGCTGGAGTGCAATGGTGCGATCTCGGCTCACTACAACCTCCGCCTCCCAGGTTCAAGCGATTCTCCTGCCTCAGCCACCCGAGTAACTGGGACTACAGGTGTGCACCACCATGCCCAGCTAATTTTAATATCTTTAGTAGAGACAGGGTTTCACCATATTGGCCAGGATGGTCTCAATCCCTTAACCTGATGATCTGCCCACATGGCCTCCCAAAGTGCTGGGATTACAGGTGTGAGTCACTGCACCCGGCCTAATACCTATTTTCATAATGTTTTTGAGGTTTAAATAATCTCTGAAAAATCCCATCAAACACACCATAAGCACTCAATAAATATTAGCTATTGCTACTATTCATTCAACACTATATTTCAAGCACTGTTCTAGATGTTGGTGACATATCAATGAATAAAACACAAATATCTCTGTCCTTGTGAGCTTATATTACCATTAATATTTCCATGCACTATGGTAAAGCATGAAAGCTCATCATTTTGAGGCAGGAGAGTAGAGTCTGGAGGTGGGGAACCTAAGGACTTCCTAGAAGTAAATCAAATGGAGAAACTTCAGCTATGACAGGTAATATCCCCTCCACTTACATAGGGCGTACACCGAGTAAATGACTTTGTAATTTTACTTCATCCTCTTCATTTACATGAAGAGGCAACCAATGGAAACCTCTAGAGGGTAAAAATTCTGTAATGGGTCTCTTGAGCCGCTATGCTCGGGCCCACTCCCACCCTTTGGAGCATACTTTCATTTTCAATAAATCTCTGCTTTTGTTGCTTCATTCTTTCCTCGCTTTGTTTGTACAAGTTGTCCAATTCTTTGTTCAAGACGACAAGAACCTGGACACCCTCCACCGGTAATAATTTTATCCCCTGAGTCTAGCTGTCTTGGTTTGGGATTGTCCCAGTTCCTAAGAAAATGAATTGGGTCAAGTCACTTCTTTGAGAGGTGGTCCTAGATAGCACAGTAAAGGACAGAAAAAGTCAAACAGGAAAGGGAGAAAGGCCGATACAGTATACTGGATTAGTGAGTTACCTCTATGGGCAACTGGAACTCAACCTCACAGAGACCCTCGGAATGAGTGTGTAGAACACACTTCAGAATTGTCCTGGGATATTTGTCTACCAACTTGTTTTTCATTCGTAGAAGTTTGCTCCTGAGGCATTCCTCAAACAGAAAGACCCAGAAAGCCATTCCTATCCGCAATAATTTTCTGCAGAAGATCTGATGAGAGGGCTGAAGGGATACGGATAAGGAACCAATAGATCTGCTATGCTTGCTGAGTGCCAGGCATGTGATACGCTCTGGATAAATATGTAAAGAACAAGGCTGGGCACTGTGGCTCACACCTGTAATCCAGCACTTTGGGAAGCTGAGGTGGGCAGATCATGCAGTCAGGAGTTCTAGACCAGCCTGGCCAACATGGTGAAACCCTGTCTCTACTGAAAATACAAGAATTAGCCAAGTGTGGTGGAGGAGCACCTGTAATCCCAGATACTTGGCAAGGCTGAAGCAGGAGAATTGCTTGAACCCAGAAGGCAGAGGTTGCAGTAAGCCAAGATCACACCATTGCACTCCAGTCTGGACGATGGAGTGAGACTTTGTCTCAAAAAAAATAATAAATAAATAAATAAGAACACGAGAAAAGGAAAGGGGAAAAGCACTCAAGTCTGTCTGAGCAGACAAGAAGCCTTTCCAGCAAAACTGGTAATTATTGAATTGTGTTGTTTTGTTTTATTTGTAAGAGATGGGGGTCTCATTCCATTGCCCACATTGGAGTTCATGATGTCGTGATGTGATCAAAGCTCACTGCAGCCTCAAACTCCTGGGGTCAAGCGACCCTCCCCTCCAACCTTCTGAAGTAGCTGGAACTGCAGGCACACACCACCGTGCCCAATTTTTTTCTTCTTTTTTGAGAAGGAGTCTTGCTCTGCAGCCCAGGCTGGAGTGCAGTGGTGCAATCTCAACTCACTGCAACCTCCAACTCCAGGGTTTGAGCAATTCTCATGCCTCAGCCTCCTGAGTAGCTAGAATTACAGGCATGCACCACCATGCCCAGCTAATTTTTGTAGTTTTGATAGAAACGAGGTTTCACCATGTTGGCCAGGATGGCCAACTCGAACTCTTTGAACTCCTGACCTCAAGTGGTCCAACTGCCTTGGCCTCCCAAAGTGCTGGGGATTACAGGCATGTACCATCATGCCCAGCCCATCCTAACCACTTAGAGTTTATTTTAAGGGACTGGAGAATGTATATTTTAGAAAGATACATCTGGAGCTGGCCCACTGGTACGCTCCCGTATTCTCAGCTACTTGGGAGGTTGGGGCACGAGGATTGCTTGAGGCCATGAGTTTGAGACTACCCTTGACAATGTAGCAAGATAACATCTCCATAAAAAAAAAAAAAAAGCAAAAACAAAAAAAAAAGAAGGATAAATTTGTTCTCCTTCCTGACACCTCATTAGAAGGAGTTGAATGTGTTGTCAGGCAAACTAATTAAGAAGATGTTAACAATATTCTAGGAGAAAGATCATAGGATCTTCAAATAAGACAGTGGCAGGGGAAATGGAAAAGAAGGGATGAACACCAGCTTTGTCAAGATATAGCATAAATTGGTTAGATGTAGAAGAACAGAGAGAAGCATGGATGGTGCTCAGGATTCTGGCTTTTAAGGGAAAATGGCTCCTCACACTGAGCTGGAATACACAAGAAGGAGAGAAATAGGTGAGGGGATGATTTTTTCAGATATATTGTATCAGTAGCCTTTGAACTTTTGTGTCCTAGTACTACCTAACATTATTTTGAAACATGTAACCCAGACACATTTTGACACTGACTGTTAAAATTGTACATCATAAATGTGAAATGTTGGAATGGGTGAAATTTTCAGCCATCCTCTAAATACTGACATTTAAAAATAAACTTAGATCACTCCTTTTTTTAAAAAATGTTTTTATTTATTTGTTTTTATTTGAGAGACAGGGACTTACTCTATCACCCAGGCTGGAGTGCAGTGACACAGTTTTGGTTCACTGCAGCCTCAACCTCCCAGGCTCAAGCCATTCTCCCACCTCAGCCTCCTGAATAACTGAGACTATAGGCACGCACCACCATGCCTGGCTAATTTTCTTTATTTTTTGTAGAGACGAGGTCTCACTATGTTGTCCAGGCTAGTCTTGAACTCCTGAGCTCAAGCAATCCTCCTGCCTTGGCTTCCCAGTGTTGGAATTACAGGTCTAAGCCACTGCACCTGGCCACATCACTCCTTTAAATGTGTGTAATGAAATCTAAATAACATAGCAAATTGATAGCCACTACCATCCTCTTGAAAATTACGAAGCCAGGCATGGTGGCTCATGCCTGGAATCCCAGCACTTTGGGAGGATTGAGGCCAGAAGTTTGAGACCACCCAGGGCAACATAGCTAGACTATATCTCTACAAAAAAAAAAAAAAATTTTAAAAATTAGCCAGCCATAGTGGCATGTGCCTGTAGTCCCAGCTACTTGGGAGGCCAAGGTGGGAAGATAGCTTGATCCCAGGAGTTCAATGCTACAATGACCTATGATCATGCCACTGCCACTGTTTTTCAGCCTGGTAGACAGAGTGAGACTGTCTCCAAAAAGAAAAAAAGGAAATTACATGAACAAGCTCTTTTATGACAGCCACATTTTTTTGTTTGTTTGTTTGAGACGGAGTCTTGCTCTGTCACCAGGCTGGAGTGCAATAGCGTAATCTCAGCTCACTGCTACCTCTGCCTCCTGGGTTCAAGCGATTCTTCTGCCTCAGCCTCCTGAGTAACTGGGACTACAGGCGTGCGCCACCATACCCAGCTAATTTTGTTATTTTTAGTAGAGACAGGGTTTCACCATGTTGGCCAGGATGGTTTTGATCTCTTGACCTGGTGATCCACCTGCCTAGGCCTCCCAAAGTGCTGGGATCACAGGTGTGAGCCACCGCACCAGCCCTATGAAAGCCAAAGGTTTACATGAATTCTTTTCCACCTTGAACCAAAATTTCCACTCCACTTTCCCTCAGTTTTACTGTGATGTATTTTTATTCTTAGAAGACTTCTCTTGATCACCCTAATACACTCAGCAAGAAAAATATGCATATAGATGGAAATTAATTTTGCTAATCTCCTGTGATCCTAAGCTCCTCTTTTTTAAGAACTCAAGTCTTCAGAATTAAGTTATCATTATAATTAGTAGTATACTAATGATCAAGATGACCAATGCATTACTAATTTTGATCAAAATCATTAAATAAAAATTAATACTTTATGATAAATCCTCTAAGATAAATTATAATTTTAAGAAATTAGTTCATATGCATATTACATGTGAATATGATTGCTCAACTGAAATAGTATTCAACATTAATTTCACTCTATGTTCCATTTTCATAGATAAAAGTGTTGAGAAATCTCATTCATGTAAGGCAGAGGATGGGAATAGAAGATTTCTTACAGTAACGTCATTCAACTCTTTGAAGTTCTTCCAAATTGTATTCCAAAAATCGCAGAATGATCTATCATTAAAATGCATTGTTTAGTGATATATTGGCTAAAACTTGATTCTTCCCAAAATTCTGTTGCAAGCAAAGAATTAGAAAATACCTGACTTAGAAAAGGGTTTATTGTCCAGTCATAAGAGTCATTCACTTTCTCAGTTTCTGAAACATTTGCCAAAAAGGCTGTCTCCAAAATTATCAAATGATTATTAAATTACACCTGTTATTTTTCTACTTAGAAACATTTTGACTAACTTGATATGTTCAGAAAGGGTTAGAAAATGAAAATATTAATTCCAAAATACCTTGAGTAGTAAAAATTTTGACAAAGCATCTCTCTTCACGTGATTTAAATATATTTTATTCAAAATCTCAGTGCTATATATTTAGCTCATTTGATTTATGAAAAATGTCCACCTATTACCTAACTAGCAAAGTCAGCCTTCACTGTCAAACCAAGGAGCCAAATGAAACTTTTTTCTGTCAGTAAAGATCTGACTACATTTTTCTATTCAAGTAAACACATTAAGACACATCCCTGCCAGGCACAGTGGCTCATGCGTGTAATCCTAGTACTTTGTGGGGCCGAGGCAGGTGGATTTTGTGAGATCAGGAGTTCAAGACCAGCCTGGCCAACATGGTGAAATCAGTCTCTACTGAAAATACAAAAATTAGCCAGAAATTGCTTGAACCTGGGAGATGGAGTTTGCAATGAGCCCGAGATTGCACCACATAGCACTCCAGCCTCGGTAACAGAGCGAGACTCTGTCTCAAAAAAAAAAAAAAAAAAAAAATTACACATCCCCATGACAACCATTTCACTTATAAATTCAGAGAGAGAGAGAGAGAGAGAGAGAGAGAGAGAGACCTGCTAAGAATTTGCTCCTTAATGAAATTATTCTCTTCAATATTTTTTAACTATCTTTCCCACCACCTACACACTTTTTTTTTTTTTGGCTATCACAAAGCGCCCCATCAGAAGTGGTAGATTCTTTGACCATAGTTAGGGGATAGAAAGGCTGAGTTTGTTAAATAAAAATTGTTATCCTGTCCCTATCCCACTCTACAGTGTAACTGAACTTAGAACATTCTGACAGGGCCAAAACAGTCCATCCAGAGGCCACACTTCTTCCTTCACAGGGCATGTGTAAGTCAGAAAAAAAAAATGCCAGCCCTGCTTTGAGTGCATGTTGCCCACATTCACAGAGCTTTCACGACTGTACTATCTTGGATAATCTCTTTGGAGCCCTGGAAGTTTTTACACCTAATGCAAGGTACCATAACAAGATAAGGACAAGTATCCCTATTTTACCAAATGGGATATGAGTGATTAGGAAAGGTGGACTGAAAAGGACAACGAACATAACACCTCAACACTCCATTTTCTCAGATGAATCCTTTCTAGCAGAATTACATATGGAAATGGAAATCCAGAAACTGACTCCCTTCAAATCATCTGTGCCATCATATCTCTTGGGAAGTCCCTATATCAGTCTTTGAAAACTATTTGATATATCATTCGATCCCCACAACAGTTCTTTGAGTTTGGTACTTAAAATGACTGTTAATGTGACTCCTATTTTTTTTTTTTTTGAGACGGAGTCTCATTCGTGTCGCCCAGGCTGGAGTGCAATGGCACGATCTCGGCTCACTGCAACTTCTGCCTCCTGGATTCAAGCAATTCAGCCTTCTGAGTAGCTGGGATCACAGGCATGAGCCACCACACCTGGCTAATTTTGTCTCTTTGGTAGAGATGGGGTTTCTCCATGTTAGTCAGGCTGGTCTTGAACTCCTGACCTCAGGTGATCTGCCCGTCTTGGCCTCCCAAAGTGCTGGGATTGCAGGCGTTAGCCACAGCGTCCGGCCAGTGTGACTCCTATTTAAGAGATGAAGAAACTAAGGTGCAGAGGCATCAGTCCAATTATCCAAGCTCACTTGAACCCAGCTGAATCAGTATCTTGGCCTCTGTCAGCAGAGTCCCCAACCTCTGCTCTAGCTAAGCAGACCAACATAGAGCTCCCAGCGCCACTGGCCTTTCTACCTGGAAATGTTCTCCTGCTCCCCTCTGCCTCCTTGTAGAATGCTGGTCTAAATGACACTCAGGTTTCTATCAATTTCTCATTTAGACTTCGAGTGTTTTATCCTTGTCTCAAGCTATTTTTTTCCCATTTTATTAATAAAAATTTCTTGGCCAGGTGCAGTGGCTAACACCTATAATCCCAGCACTTTGAGAGGCCTAGGCGGGCAGATCATGAGGTCAGGAGTTCAAGGCCAGCCTGGCCAATATAGTGAAACCCCATCTCTACTAAAAAAAAAAAAATTAGTCGGGAGGCTGGAGCAGGAGAATCACTTGAGCCTGTGAAGTGGGGGTTGTGGTGAGCCGAGATCACACCACTGCAGCCCGAGCAACAGAGTGAGACTCCATTTCCAAAAAAAAAAAAAGACAGAAAGAAGGAAAAATTTCTGTCAGCCAGGCGTGATAGCTCATACCTATAATCCCAACATTTTGGGAGGATTGCTTGAGGCCAGTATTTCAAGATCAGCCTGGACAATATAACAAGACCCTATCTCTACAAGAAATTGTAAAAGTTAGCCAAGAGTGGTGGCAGGCTCCTGTAGTTCCAGCTAGTTGGGAGGCTGAGGTAGAAGAAGGGCTTGAGCCCAGGAGTTTGATGGTACCATTGCACTCCAGCCTGGGCTACAGAGTGAGACCCTGTCTCAAAAATGAAAATAAAAAGAGCTCAGCTGAAAAATATTTATATACTCAACTGTATGCCCATTAGCTAGATTCTACCATTAATATTTTACTATACTTGCCAGACTTCTTTTTTTTTTTTTTTTTTTTTGACACAGGGTCTTGCTCTGTTGTCCAGGTTAGAGTGCAGTAGCATGATCATAGTTTACTGCAGCCTCATCCTCCCAGGTTTAAGCATATCCTCCCACCTCAGCTTCCAAGTAGCTGGGAACACAGGCGTGCACCATTATACCTGGCTAATTTTTTTTTTGTTTGGTAGAGATGGGGGTCTCTTCATGTTGCCCAGGCTGGTTTCAAACTGCTTGCCTCAGGTGATCCTCCTGCCTTGGCCTCCCAAAGTGCTGGGTTAAAGCTGAGAGCAAACAAATCCTTGGCAGTTTACATTCCCACCCCAAAGCCCCATGAAATAAGAAAATACCACATACCATCATCTGAGGTCTTTTCAAGGAGTAGGGCTTCTGACCCACAGAAAACTACAAAGAAAATTTCTCAGTCAGGTGCAGTGGCTCTGACTTGTAATCACAGCACTTTGGGAGGCTAAGTCAGGCAGATCGCTTGAGCCCAGGAGTTTGAGACTATCCTGGGCAACATGGTGAAACCCCATCTCTACAAAAAAAATTAGCTAAATGTGGTGGCATGAGCCTGTTAGCTATTCAGGAGGCTAAGGCAAGAGACTCACTTGAGACTCAGAGGCCAGGTTTACAGTGAGCTGAGATGGTACCACTGCACTCAGCCTGGATGACAGAGCAAAACCCTGTCTCAAAAAAAGAAATCATCTCCACAGATTCAGGTCATTTATTTAGTCCAGTGGTACCAAACCTGGAAGTACATCAGAATAGCCGTGTGTTGTTTTTTTTTAGACAGAGTCTTGCTCTGTCACCCAGGCTAGAGTGCAGTGGCACGATCTCGGCTCATTGCAACCTCCACCTCCCAGGTTCAAGCGATTCTCCTGCCTCAGCCTCCTGAGTAGCCGGGATTACAGGCGCACCACCACGCCCGGCTAATTCTTGTATTTTTAGTAGAGACGGGGTTTCACCATGTTGGTCAAGTTGGTCTCGAATTCCTGACATCATGATCCACCTGCCTCAGCCTCCCAAAGTGCTAGGATTACAAGCTTAAGCCACCATGCCCGGCCTCTGGAAAGCTTTTAAAATATACCAGTACTGGAGCCCTATCCAAGACCAACTGAGACAGAATCTCTGGGGGAAGAGGTAGGATTTTACCATTCAATTAGCCAACAAGTAATTACTAAGTGTTAGTAATCACTAAAGTGTTACCATTCTAGGCTTCCGGGTAAGTAAGGAGCATCCCTGCCTTCATGGATCTTCCACCCTCTTGCCTCACCACAGTGTTCCCTCCTGCCCAGAGGGTCCCAGCCCCTCCTGCCTAGCTCTCTTTCCTTCTCAGATCTCCAGATATTTGTTCAGGCCCAGGATTCTCTTCTTCCTCTTCTCTGGTGATGTGGTTTGGCTGTGTCCTCACCCAAATCTCATCTTTTTTTTTTTTTTTTTTTTTGAGACAGAGTTTTGTTCTTTCGCCCAGGATGAAGTGAAGTGGCACAATCTCAGCTCACTGCAATCTCCATCCCCTGGGATCAAGCAATTCTCCTATCTCAGCCTTCCAAGTAGCTGGGATTGCAGGCACCTGCCACCATACCCAGCTAATTTTTGTATTTTTAGTAGAGACAGAATTTAACCATGTTGGCCAAGCTGGTATCAAACTCCTGACCTCAGGTGATCTACCCGCCTTGGCTTCCCAAAGTGCTGAGATTACAGGCAGGAGCCACTGCACACAGCCCTGGACCTCGTCCTGATTGGAGTTCTCATAACCCCCTAGTGTCATGGGAGGGACCCAGTGGGAGGTAATTGAATCATGGGGATGGTTACCCCCATGCTGCTGTTCTTGTGATAGTGAGTGAGTTCTCACAAGATCTGATGGTTTTATAAGGGTCTTTCCCCCAACTTTGCTCTGTACTTCTCCTTGCTGCTGCCATATGAAGAAGGAGGTGTTTGCTTCTCCTGCCATGATTGTAAGTTTCCTGTGGCCTCCCTAGCCATGCTGAACTGTGAGTCAAGTAAACCTCTTTCCTTTATAAATTACCCAGTCTCTGGTATGTCTTTATTTGCAGCATGAGAACAGACTAATGCATCAGACTAAAGAGGACCTGCTCATCCTTCATGGTCCAGCTTACAGGTCACTCCTCTGAGGTCCCACATGGCCTACAGCTAAGTTAATCACTTCCTTCTCAGGATTCCTTCTGCTGGTTTCTCATCTTGTCACTGTCTAGGATTACACTGATGTTTCTGTCTCCTGTGTGGAACTCTGCACTAACTGTAAAGAGGCAGAGACTTTTGCATTTGACCTGATAGCCTCATCACTTAGGAAAGTGTCTGGAGCATGGCACAGCCTCAAAACTTAAAGAAAAGACCAGTTTATATTATACTGAATGTAAGGCAATCACCACCTCCGTGCATTGAGTGTTTTCTTGGTCTAATTCTGAATTCTTCCAGATGACTTGTGATAGGCTGACAGATGTTCTGTTCTACCCAAAAGGACAGAAACTAGACTTTTCAGCGTACAGATCTGAGATCATGAAGAGCTCTGGGAACTTATAAATTGTGTTTTTGGATTTTTCTAAGTCCTCCATTGAAAATGAAATAAAACAAAAACCTCCTTCTTCCACCAATAGAATGTTGCCATGGGAAAAGTCCTAGAGAAGAACTGTCGCCAGGCACAGTGGCTCATGCCTGTAATCCCAACACAGGCAAGGGGATCACCTGAGGTCAGGAGTGCAAGAATGGGCTGGCCAACATGGTGAAACCCTGTCTTTACTAAAAATACAAAAAAATTAGCAAGGTGTGGTGGCCTGTGCCTGTAATCCCAGCTACTCTGGAGGCTGAGGCAGTAGAATCGCTTGAACCTGGGTGGCAGAGGTTGCAGTGAGCCGAGATTGCACCACTGCACTCCAGCCTGGTGACAAAGCGAGACTCCATCTCAAAAATAAATAAATAAATAAAAGAGCAGAACTGTCATGAAATAGCCTGCTCAGCACGGCAGAAATAGTGCAGGCCTTAAAGTCTGATGGGACAGAGGACAAAGTGTCACCTCTACCCTTCCTATTTGATTTAGGAGGCAGTTTACTTAACCTCTCTGAACCTCAGTTTCTTTACAGGTAAGATGCAGACATATTCTCACTCCCTTCTCCCCACCTCAGATGTAAGCTTCATGAAGAATAACATGAATAGCTCACATGTACCCAGTACTTACAATATGGCAGTCACAGTGCTGACTTCTTACAACTCAACACACAAACTCTTGAAGGTGCTATTATTATCCGTGTCATACAGACCACAAACTTAAGACACATTAAGTGAGTTGTCAATGATTATCCAGCTAGTAAAGAGGAAATTCCAACCAGGCAATCTGGCTCCATGTGCCCACTCTTACCCGTCTTCCAGGGACCCTGCTTGCTTCATTCACCTTGGATTCCTAGCTCCTAGAATGGCAACTGACACATGGGTGCTAAAAATTACTGTTGGGTGGATGAATTAATACCTTCTTGCTGCTTTGTTGTAAGAAGAAAGGAAGAACTATTTATTATCTACCATATTTCAGTCTCTTTTATGTGTATTATTTGGCTTAATCCTCCCTACTATTAAATCCATTTTAATAATAGCACAGAGGATGAAACTGAGGAGGCAGAATCATTTGCCCTAGGACACAGAGCTAGGAAGCAGCCTCTAAGCCTCCACACTCCAAAGCCCGTGTTCTTTCTTCAATGACTGTGGTCTTCATGTGTTTTTACTCACATACCCCTAAAATAATTTTGTGTAATAATACACTTCCTGGTAGGTTTTTATATTGATTTCTTGAATTTTATCATTATTTTAAGTAATTACAAGGGCTGTAATTTCCAGAGTGTGGGAAGTAGAAAAGTTCCTCTTCAAAGTTTCCTTTCTTGTTAAAGAATAAATCCTTCTTGTTTTTTGCTAATAACTCTTTGTTAAGCCCTATCCTATGTAGCTGTTAGACATGCTTACAGGCACGTAGTACATTCTATGTCCTCGAGATATCTGTGCTGGACCTGCTCACAGGCATGTCCCAGCTCACAGCCTATGCCCCTTCCTTATTTGGACTTCCTTTTTGTTCATTGCTTTTACCTGTTTAGAAAAGTTTTAAGTTGTTAGCCAATCGGGTTTTAGTTTAAATTGTGAGGTCTGGCTCCAACCAACAGAGATCAGACACAGCAACCCCAAATGCATAAGGGATAAATATGTCTGCTTTTCCTTTGTTTGTGTTACTCTTGTGGCAAGATGGCTAGTGAGGGCACCTTTTCTGCAGGAAGTAAAAATTGCTTTGCTGAGAGATCTGTCTCTTTTTTTTTTCTTTTTCTTAGCTTTTTTTTTGCAGATGGGTGAAAGATTTGAGCAAAGATAAATTAATTTGGTTTTGAATAATCTGACTTTGTGGTGCTCTTGATAAATTTGGCAGGACAGGATAATATGAATTGGAAACTCAGCAAATGTCTGGATTAGAGTTAGTGTTTTATTATTGTCATCAATAGTGCTAATGAAAATTAAGAGAGTAAATGAATTTACCTAGAAAGTATGTGATAAGCTAAGAGGTCAAGTATGAAAACTCCCTGGGAACTCCTCATTTACTTTACATGAATTTTCTTTTGAAATAGTGTTTTTTATTTGCAAAAATACCTTTTCCCTTTATCTGTATGTTGTGTTTTTAGCTCTTAATAGTAGAAAAGGGTTAGTGAGAGCTCTTTGGCTATCCATTTAGTATAAGGCTCGCATAATGTATTTAAAGCATCGTTCTTAAGTTCTGCATATAGTAGATGGCTTTTCGGACTTTTTGAATTTGTGAAAATCTTTCTAATTTGGTTTTGTGCTGGGATGAGGATGAAATAGAATAACCAAATCAGTGTTGAAAGGTATATTTTCTTTTCTTTCTTTCTTTTTTTTTTTCAGAGAAAAAAAGAAAGAAAAAGTGGGAGAGAGAACAGAATTCTTGCTCTATTGCCCAGGCTGGAATATATCAAAAACCTCTTCTGTGCCATCAATTACACTTAACAACAGAGACAGAAAGGAATACAGGAAGAAAATAACAGTCAACCAATATTTCATTTAGGTCTGTGAGATACTATATAAATACTAAAAAGTAACTCACTTTCTGTTATATAGTCAGTTTCAGAATGGGTGTATTATAAATTAGCAATGCGATGTCAAAATCTCCCGCCATTATTGCGCAGGAGTCCAAATCTCTTTGTAAGTCAATAAAAACTTGTCTTATATATCTGGGTGCTCCTATATTAGGTTCGTATGTATTTATAATCATTAACTTCTGTTGTGACAT